>JAPYYV010006210.1:0-25022 GCA_030522625.1 Copidosoma aretas | reverse complement strand
GTAATATACCATTGTAGCTATAGAAGCCTTTAAGGACTTAATAAAGCTTTGAATAAATACACTACGCAAGTAGGTATTTATTTAAAAAAAAAAAAAAAAGTATCTTATCCAAAATGGCGAAAGTACCCAGATAAAAATTTTAAATTGGCACCAAAAATCATAGTTACAATAAGTATTTAAATTTTCTTTTTATGAGTGAAAAAGATTAATTTTTTTATTTAGACATTTTTTACAACTATTTAGCTAACATTGAACAAAAGATTTTTTTTACATTAAAGTACTTTGTAAATGAAACTTTTTTTTAAAAAACAATGAATTTTAGTGAAAATATATGAAATAATTAGTGATTTGAGGTAGAATTTACTAAAAAAAATAAGTGAATTTTAAAAACTTTTTTTTAATCAATAATTATACAGTTTATGAAGTGATAATAGTCTCAAGTTTGACTTGTTTTTTGCTCTTGGCTTTGATCTGTGCTGCAATTCGGTCAAGATCCCTGCGGCCCTGGCTGGTCAGTTGGCGACCACCATTGGGGGTTTTTTCGATCAACTTGAGCTGCTCCAAGCTCTGGAGTGCCCTGCGAGCAACACCCTTGGAGGATCTGCAGAAGTGACTTGGGTGGGTGCCGTTCCTTTTGCGACCACCAAAGATCTTGGTGACGGCTCCTACACCAATGGGCGAGCGGATGTAGATGTGCCTTGCCAAAGCAGCACACCTGACAAAGTACCAATCTGGATCATAGGGAGCAAGCTCCTTGAACTTGCCAGACTTGACAATGTCAATCCATTCTGGGACGCGCATCTTGCCAGTTCTAAACAAAAACATCGATTTTTACATTAAAAAATAAAAATATACAAAAATAATGACATGGTGCACGGTTTTGCATGGCCACATACATCTAACCAAAGTTTTAAATACACATGAGAACTGTTCTTATTGATATTTTTGTTGATAGTATACTCGAATTCATATAAAAAAAAAAAAAAATATATTATTGAAACATCGTTTATTTTCCGTTGCTTCCAGAAAAAGCATATGATAGTTTGTTTTCTGTCCTTATCAGTGTAAAACGAAGTCCAGTTTACTACACAAATATAAGTATCACTAACTTTCGAGGTTAGACTTTTAATGCAATATAAAACCGAAGGGAAAAACTTACTTCTTCAAGAAGGCAGAGAACGCCTTGACGAACTTGTGCTGATCCACATCCTTAAGAGTAACAGACGGCATCTGAAAATTTATAAAAAATAAGTCGACAATATACAAATGTCGGCCAAAAGTTTGGAATGCCACGTGAGTTAGCGAGTCAACGCGAATTAACAACAGTCTACTGCGCTCTCTCGTAGTTCCAGTATTTATTGCACACGCAGATCAAATTGAGAAAATCAAGTTGTTGAAATATAGTTAATTATCACTTTAGTTTTTGTAGAATAATTACTTTTTTTTTGTTGAAGCTGTTAACAGCTACTTTTCAACAAAGTCGTCAGATACAGAAAGGAAGAACTTGGATGTTATTGCGGTTCGAGGATCGAGTTTAGAGTTATTCGATAAGAGCAGGATAAGAGGTTTTGTTATCGAAGTATCGAAAGATGCTGGCAAAGTAGCAACTGGAGCGCCAAATTCAAATTTTATTTTATTCTAACATTACATTTTTTTGGTACAAATGTTAATTTTTTCAATGATCTCGTGATGTAGTTAGTTACTTACTGATAAACATTTTTTTCTGAAAAAAAAAAACGAATAATTTTGGATCATTAGGTGACCACGGTAAAATCGTAAAAAAAAATCATATGTAATTATGAACAGTACCATCGGCCACAAAGCCACAAGGTAAGGTAATCATAGTACAGGAAAGGAATGTTGCTGTCAAGAACATAAGAATTTTTAATTGCATCAACCTTTGAGAACAATGTATGAAATAGCAGTGAGCTGATCGCTATTGCCAGTCAAATTTTATTTATGTAACTTACATTATTGGACTTACATGGTACAACATAAAAAATTTCTATTTGGAAATCAGTTAAATTAATACAAAATTTATACACTCTTGCATAAACAAATTACAAGACCCTACTAAACATTTGCAAACAGGGCAAAAAGTTATAGTTGATAGTTTCATTTTGTAAGTTTCATAAATTTGTTTAACCATAAGATAGCTTTCATTTTTTTAATTCATCAAGAGCAATCGAAAGTTGTGTATATTTTTGTGTAATTTTCTTAACATTATATAATAAAACATAAAATTTATTACAGATTCAGATGAAAAATTGTATTTCTCCATTATTTAAGACTTTCATCCATTATATTATCGAAGACATTAATTTATGGGAACGACTATTTTTTCATTTTAGCGTGTTAACGTACTCGATCATTTCATCAGATGGAAATTTTAAAAATAGTATTTTTCGTCATCTGAAATGGACTGTACTTACACCTTAAATTCAATCTTTAAGATAGAGCACAACTGTAATTTTTTTTTTTTTTTTTCCATGGCTGATAAATATATTATATGTCATCTTCGCCAATTATTATCGATTTTAAGTTTCGATCGCGATAAGATTTCACAGCTGTGAAAGCAACAAGAATACAAAATTGGAAGACATTTGTGCAAAAAGTCTTTTTTTTTTTTACGGAAACATGGAAACTTGTGATAAGTAGGTAGCCTATCTCTACAAATTTGTTAGCCATTATTCCAAAAAATTACATTTTCACTGTGCTTTACGTTGTTTATCGAATAATCAGTTGCCTTGGTAAATGAAACAATTTGTCATGCTTTCAGTACATTGTATGCATATTTTTTTTATAATTTGACGGACTAAATATCCCCATCACAAAACAGAATCTTATGATCTCTTTGTCTTATCGTACACACATCATAGACGAGTAAATAAGAAGAAGAAAAAAAAAAAAAGAAACTGTATCCACTGGGATGATAAATAGATAAATGAAAGCTCGTGAAAAAAGAAAGTAGGCAGTTTGTTATATTTATTGAAATGCATGTGATTGAGCATTAAGTTAATGTACCACTTTTCTACTACTCATCACCAGTTAAATATTCTATCCCGATACATTTGTATTTTGCTATAACGCCGGTATGGAAATTTATTGATTTAACGAATCAGCTTATTGCTTCAAATTTTACTGAATTGTCGGTTATAGTGAACAAGAAATCGGTGAAGTCGGAATTACAATGATGATAGAACTGTGGATGAAAAAATATCGAGACATTATAATATTTATATTTCTTATCAAACTTTGCGTCTTCTTTTTATCGGATTGAAGTTAAAATTGTGCCGATAAACTTCGAATTTCTGATTCTGTAAGCTGCATAGTCTTATTTTTCGTTAAAAGTTATTATGTGTTCCAATAATTTCTAAGATATCTCGAGACAAGGGGATTTCTTAGGTCAAAACAGGATTTTGGCAGAATGTTTCCGATAGAACTTCAAATACATTATGTCGGAACTAAACGAGAGAGTTGTACCTAAACCAAAGTAATTAACGATGATGAGTCGAGCCGAAGAACGGGCGTGTGAGCATCAGTACTATTAATGGCCTGATCTCTCTCAAGCGACTTTTGCGATAAAATATGTACTTCTAACTTACTTATGTCTACTACAACGGACAAATTGTGGAAGAATGCGATTAGTTATGCTTAGCTGTAGTGATTCGCAAGAGGGTAATATTGTACGAGACATCCTTCAGAAAGTTCGTCTACTCCAGACAAAGATAATAATTAAACGTAAACAAAAATATAATTTAATTCATGCACATAATGTTTTTTCTTTCACAGTATGCTAAATTATGGAATAGTAGCATGGGGCGGTGCATATAATAATATAGTGCATGTATTGCAAAGAATTCAAATAAAATATTAAAAATAATTTGTGAAAACAAGTTCATAACTGAAAATCCGTTTACTGCAAAACAATGCTTTCCTTACGAATCCCTGCGTTTGCATTACAAAGAATTTAGCTCAAAGTATACAAAATCCCATGGTGTTTACGAAAAAACTTGCAATCACCCAAAATTTCCAAAACAGTCAGTGATAAAAATAATTATATCGTCGTGACAAAGCTTTTTAACGAATTATACCAATAAACATGAAAATATTAGATATATCAAAAACCAAAACAACCATAGAACTAAAAAATGGATAAGAACACATGTAACTTAGTAACTTTACATTTGATCTGCTTATCACAATAAATTTTCGTAATAAGTGAAATGTAATCGTTACATCATTCATATTGTTTTTCGATTTAGCGAATCTATTAGTCTATAAGTTTTACATTATAAGTATATATCTTGTACCAGCCTGCGAACAAGTAATCCTCATCACCTCTGCAGGACTACAGTGGCAGTACTATTTTTGCTACTGTTGTTGATTGTTCAAATAAATAAATAAACGTATCCGGCTCACTCGATTATTTTCCGGTAAATACAAAATTTGATTTAAATTTTTTGGTTCAGTCAACAAGCTCTGCTGGTTTTCTTGAATGCAGAATTGTAACAAAAAAAATGAATGTGCACTATGCATCAATTTTTTTCTATGCGTGTATTTCAATGGATACAATTTTTTTTCTTTGAAAATTTTTTGTTGAAAAAATATGCTGCCTATGTATGTTGCGAAACAAATTAAAATAAACCCTTCGTTGTTTCAAATGAGCAAAAGATTATAAAAAAAAAAAAATAATCCCTTTAGAATAAACGAGTAGCAAGCTCTAATTTTTTGTTTAGTTCTGGGGCCTGCAACAAAAGTATTTTCAAATGCTTTTATCTTTTCGTATTTAAAAATACAAGTATTTTAAAACACTCTATTTGCCCAGCTCTGTTTATTGTCACTCGTGACTCGAGGCGTAGCCGAGAACATTCTCTACTTTGCCGCCCGTGTGTGTAAATCACTTGTAAGGATAATAGTGCCGCTGCTTGATACGGCACTAACGGCACCATCGTGATGACACTGATGACTGTGATGAGCCTCCTTAAATACATCTTAAGACACCTTCAAGATGAAAGTTAGATGACGTTAGGTCAGAGAAAGTGAATGAGCGGTAGGTACTTATGAGCATAGCGCCAACATTTTTTAACATTGGCAAGCATAGGCAGGGGCCAGATTCTCTAACTGTGTCGGAGTGTGACATAGTCGATATAAGGCTTAAGGAGCGCTCTGATTGGTTAAAATCACCTGTATTGGCTGTGTCACTCGTCGACGTCGCACGCTTAGAGAATCAGGCCGCAGTTAACATCAAGTCATATGGGAAAAGAAAAGTTAGAGAATCAGGCGGCATATCTGATTTCTGATATGATACTATGGTATCAGGCCCCGTTGACGAGTATACATGATGGCATGATGCACAGAGAGGTGAGTCAGGTACCTAATAGGTGAGAATACTTATGCAAGTGAGTGAGGTGTGAGTGTGTGACTGTGTGAGCCGTGCGTTATTTAACTTATTTGTGCGCGCAGTGCGCGCAAGCAGAGATTAGAAGAGGCGAAAGCTGCAAAAACTTGCGGGTCCTTGCGTTCTTGCACTCCTTGCAGCAGCTTGCAGTTATGCTGTGGTCAGCTGTGGTTCGTGGTTGTGTTGTACTTGTCTGTTGTGTCGAGTTGTGAATATACTAATTGTGAATGCGGGGTTCCATTTCTTCTCTTAATATTTACAATCGCATCATAAGAAAGTGAAGTAATGTACTTAATTACTTTCTTCGTACACACACGGTGGATGCGGGGAAAAAACACGAAGGTATCAAGGTTAGTATAGGTAGTCTAATAAGTTTGTAAGTAGTGGGACACTTATGGAATGAAAATTTTTTTTGGTTAGTTTCTCAGCATTAAGTACTTACACTAATAGCGAGTCAGTGACAGTTGCATAAAAATAAGAAAAAAATGTCTCCGGTCGAACGTAAATAGTGATAAAGTGGTGAGCGTAGTGGTTGTACAAACAAGGTGTTGCCTCCTTGAGGTTATGCCAACAGCTCAAGCGGTTTCGTTTTATTTACAATTCAATTTCGTTCATTTTTTGCGCGCTTTATTATTGGTATTCCTCTCAGTATTGTATGTACTAAAGGTGTATATGCGACTGACAACAATACCATCGCAGAACGAACGAACGAAAGCCCAATAAATCATTCGAAATAAATATTTTGTGGAAGCTAACGTTAGATTGAAAAATATATTTGGCATTCCGCGGTATAATGAATTTTTTTTGCGCGAATCACGGTTAGACAAAATTGTATGTTTATGTGTCGTTGTTGCAGCTGACCCACGATGTAAGTATACCCTATATATGCCAGAAACTACTTCTATTCGCCTTGTTAGTTGTTCTCCTACTTTTTGCACAAGTGTTAAGTATATGTACTTATGTACACACATACTTATTGTATGTGCATGCGCATCAGCTTTTGATTTCGTAAATATTGTGAGACTTATAATTGCATCAGAGAGAAAGAGAGAGACGGAAATCGGAGTCCGCCGCGGACGGACGCGCAGTCGGCGCAGTGCCTCATCCACCACCACTACGAAGATATACTTATAACGTAAAAAGAGAGGGGCGAGTTCTCTCTCTCTCTCTCTCTCTCTCTCTTTCTGCTTTCGGAGGAGGTTTTTAATGTTCTTATATATGTAGTATATAGGTATCGATTGGCGTGCGCGCTTTTTCCGCCTATGTGTATAATATGCTCTCGGGGCAGTCTCCGCTGGTCTCAGCTAGCGTTTTGTTGTAGGCTGCTTGCACTAGGTAGGTTGGTAGGTATATAATACGGTACCCAGTACGCACCTCGTATACTACACAAATATAATACAATACAACATAACAAACGAGAGCTGCTGGCTGGGATTACCGCGCCTGCACTGTCCGCTACTGCAGCTGGCCAACCAAGTGTCCCCTCCTCTTTGCCCCAGTGTATAAGTAGTGTGTACGCTGCGGCTGGCCGGGTCGTCGTCGTCAGTTTAGTGCTCACCTATATCGCATCATCGTTCCAGGTTCCAGGAGGTGCCGCTGTGAACACACCGCTAACAGGTAGTGGTGGTGGTGGTGCAGCGCTGCACGAAAAAGGAGACGCGGTACTTACTTACATCTTAGCTGCGGTTCAGCAGTGCCTGGCAGTGAAAGAGAAAGAGGAGGGAGCACGAGAGTGCAGTCCGCATTGGGGAGCACCTCTACTCCTGGGCATCGCTGCGTAGAGGAGAAGAGGAGAGAGAGCTGCGAGTGTCCGCCGCAGCTCTGGAGGAGTCAGTGCCGCAGGTGGTGCGAGTGCGTGTGACGCTAGCCGAGGATCCAGCATACCGGAGCGCTGTCTCTGCGCAGGAAAGGAGCGGCCAAGGAGTTCCTTGGTGAGTTCGTAGGCGCAGCTGGTCGTCCGGTCGCGCGAGACAGGCCGCACGATAACATGCCAGGCCTCATCGCCATCAGCGACTTTCTCGAGGAGACCAGAGGCGACTACAACTCTCCGACCACCTCGACCTTCGTCTCCAGGATGCCGCAGTGCCGACAGACCATCGCCGCCCTCGAGGAGGTGAGCCGTGAATACACTTATGTGGGTGACACCTTTTTATTTTTTTTTTTTGCTTCAGTCGTTTTATCATTACTTATCATGCGTTGCGTTTCGTCTTTTTCTTCCCTGATGCCGATGATGGCTCATTATGCTCATGTGTTGTTTTGAAATCGAAAGTCTCGGCTTATCTTCGGTGGCTTGATTATTATTAAGTACTCACATTTTCGGGAGATGCGTGAGTGTGTGTGCATCGGTGCAGCGTAGGTATTCTTTCCCGACGTTGTTATCTCGTAATTTGTTTATAAGTGCTCTTGGAGGCGAATATAATGATATGCACGCACTTACCTACGTGTAACTTTGCTTCAACAACATTTGTCATGTGATAATGGGATGATGATTCATTAGAATTTTGTTTTATTTTTGAAAGCTCACTGTCGATCTATTTATTTTCGGAGATAGTACGTATTGTACTTTGTAATGCAATCACACACATGACATGTGTTATTCCCTTTTGTTATTGAATACAACTGGATTTTTCAATAATTTGACATCAAGGGCAAATGCACACATCAAATTAAACGTGATTTATGGGTTTCCAAAACAAGAAACGATTGCTGTTTTTTTTTTTTTTTTATTCTTATGTATGCTTAGATTGAAAATTTTTACGCTTGCCGAATACATGAATAATTCGTTGATTAATTGGCACTGTATACAGAGAGTGAGCAATCAAGGCACGAATGATAATATAATAATAATAAGATAATGATAATCAACCTTGAGTTTGAAATCAATCACTTCTGATCTTCTTGTCTTTCTTATTTCAGAGATACCAAGATATTTTTATCTTTTTTTTTTTAATTGATTTTTTCTTAATTTTTCACATGAAAAACTTTGATATTTCAGTGCACAACTTATTAATATTAGTTTTTCAAGGACTTAGTCGTTCTAGATTTTGGTATTATTAAGCAGTCTTCTTGACTGGACATTTTCATGTAACGTGTTAGCATTGTTTGTTGAAAATTATCGATGAAAATTTAAACGAAACAATGCTACGTTGTATGATTCACTATACTCTGTGGAATTTTTAATATGTACTTTACAAAAATTCAACTTAAAAATAGTCAAGCATTGTCAAAAATAATTGATTTCTCTGTATGATGCACTTATTTTATTACATGAGATGTTTAACTATCTTGTAATAAGTACAGACTGCAGAGGGCAGCTGCTAAAGTACGATTTTAGTGTGTTATTTTTGCATGATTCAAAAATCTTTTGAATCGCATAAATTTAATACGAAATGATTTCAAGCTCTAAAAAAGTATAAAATAGCAGTTTGTTTATTTTTTCTTATCGGAGATTTTGCAGTTTTCGGAAAGTTGCCAATTCATGAGATTTCACGCAAATAATACAATTTCATTGCAATTTTACGGATAAATAAGTTTAATTTTGATGTTGGAGTATTTTTTGCACAGTACAAACCGATTAAAAATAGAGTTTGAATTACATTTCAAACTTCACAATGAACTCCAAATTATAATTAAAAAATTTACTGATACTGAGCATTTCAATTTGTTGGTTGCTAGGGTTCTATGCCAATTTTCTTTGACCTTGAAAACGAATTAGAATTTACTGTATTATAAACTTTACCATCATTGGACAATCACAGGAGCTTGTTGTTCTCAAGATTAGACCAACAAAATATCAATAGTGATATTTGTAACGGTTTGTTTTATTTTTTTCAAACCGAACGTTTACTAGTAAATTGAAAAAGTATTACCAAATAGATTGTCTCAAAACGCGTAGTATTCTATTTTCAAGATTGTCTCAAAACGCGTAGTATTCACGATCAGCGATTTTCTAATTTTAACATTTGTTTACAAATTCTACGTTTAATTAAACAAAAATGATTAATTTTATACCAGTGAAAGACATTAATATATTCATGCCTGACTTTAATCTTTTTATAGACTCTTGATTTCGATCGAGATGGACTCACAAAGCTTAAAAAAGCTATCAAAGCAATCTACAATTCCGGAAATGGTTAGTTACGTTTTTTGACAATTGACGAACTTCAATACATACTTTGGAAGTTGCTCATAGAAAGTCTACATTTTTTTGTTCATAGCGCATGTTGACAATGAAATGTATTTGGGGAGAGCCCTGGAAAGATTAGGCGATGCTGCACTCAAGGAACAGGAACCAGACATTGGTGCAGCATTTCTTAAATTTGCTGTTGTTACCAAAGAATTAAGTGCATTAATGAAAACATTGGTAAATCGCATAATTCAAAAAAAAATATGAATCGTTAAAATCTTACGTCGTTTAGAGTACATAATGAATGATGAATGTTTATTTTTAGATGCAGAATATTAGTAATATAGTAATGTTTCCACTGGACTCTGTGTTGAAAGGAGATCTAAAAGGGGTTAAAGGTGATCTCAAAAGACCTTTTGACAAAGCCTGGAAAGATTATGAAGCAAAGTACGCGAAAATTGAAAAAGAAAAAAAGCAGCATGCTAAAGAGGCTGGCCTCATTCGTACAGAAATTACTGCGGCAGAAGTTGCTGATGAAATGGAAAAAGAAAGGCGACTTTTTCAGTTACAAATGTGTGAAGTAAGCTTCGTTTTTTATGAATAATAGTGGTTGTCTACACCAACAACGTATTTTTACTAATACCGATATTTATCTTTCAGTATTTGATTAAAGTTAACGAAATCAAAACTAAAAAAGGAATAGAACTTCTTCAACATTTGGTTGAATATTATCACGCACAAACGAAGTAAATAAATACCATCTTGATATATAATTTAAAAATTTTAAATTGAGTCTGTTTATAAATAACATCTTCCATTAATTTTGCAGTTATTTTCAAGATGGACTGAAAACAATAGAACATTTTGGTTCTTACGTGGTAGATGTAAGCATGAAACTACAAAAAATCAGACAGGCTCAAGACGAAGAAAGGAAGCGCCTAATGGAACTCAGGAGTCTGCTTAAAAGCTCTGGGTGCGACAAGGAGGTACAATATTTCCCCTTTCAGATTTATTCGCAGAAAATTTTTTTTAGAAATCAACATTGGATTTTTTCTTTCAACAGTTAAACACAAACGCTAGTAGCGGGTATTCCCTTCATCAGTTGCAAGGTGATAAGCAGCATGGCGTCACTCGGACCGGGCACCTCTTAAAAAAGAGTGAGGGCAAAATGCGACGAGTTTGGCAGAAGCGAAAGTGTTCAGTGCAGGCAGAAGGATATTTAAATATCTGTCACGCTGACGAGAACAAGTCCCCAACGAGGGTGAACTTATTAACGTGCCAAATTAAACTGGTACCTGATGATAAAAGAAGCTTTGATCTTATAAGTTGTAAGTGTTATTTGTGTTTTTTCTGCCTTAAACTTTTTTTGATCTATAACAATATCACGAGAGAAAATTGGATGCGAGTACTTGACACGATATTTTTTCAGATAATAGAACTTACCACTTTCAAGCGGAGGACGAAGCGGATCAGCGGGCGTGGATGTCCGTCCTAGTCAACTGTAAAGAGCGTGCTTTATTAAAAGCTTTCGACGCTAGCGGCAAACCAGAAGCGAATCATGGCAATCCTAGCTTAGTCGAGCTCCAACAAGCTATTATACGGTGTGTTACGAGGTTACCTGGTAACGATAAGTGCTGTGACTGTTCATCACAAAATGGTACTTAACATTATTTACTTCATTTAAGTAATGATCAATCACAAATTTCAAGTTATTTATTTTTATTACTTTACGTTTCACAGATGCAACTTGGCTGTCGACAAACTTCGGAATAATCGTTTGTATAGAATGTAGCGGTATACACAGGGATCTGGGTGTGCATATATCTAGAATACAATCTTTAACGCTCGACAATATAGGCACATCCCAGTTATTGTTAGCACGGTACATGTCAAATCAAGCTTTCAACGAAGTTATGGAAGCAATGTTACGTCATAATTTTAAACCTTCTCCCACATCTACTATGTAAGCTTCTTAATTTTTTATGTTGTACAAAATTTAGCATTAAAAAAAAAAATTAATTCAATGCTTTTATGTTTTAAGGGAAGAAAGGTACGAATTCATCAGAGCCAAATATGTAGATAAAAAGTATATTCAGCGGACGTGCGTTAATGACCAGGATCTGCTGTCGGATCTCGAGCATGCTGTAAATAATCGAGATTTGCATCATTTGTTACAAGTTTGCGCGGAAAACGTAGATTTATCGGCTAGTTTACCCACGTCGGTGAGTTGAGATAATTCTTACTGTCACTAATATCAGCACTTTAATAATAACAGTAACGATCAATTAACGTAATTACAGGATTTGTGCGAAACTGCTCTTCACTTAGCGATTCTACGTGAAATGGGCAATAGCTTGCATATAGTCGACTTTCTGATTCAGAATATGCCTACGGGCACCATTGACAAAACTACGACGGAAGGAGACACGGCATTGCACCTCTCGGCCAAGCACGATAAAGCAGAGGCCATGAAACTGTTACTTAAGGCAGGAGCCGATCCGACTCTTCGTAACAAACAGGGAAAAACTCCTCTCGAGATCGCTCAGGAAGTCGGTCATCATACGTGTCAGGAGTTGGTAGGTGTTTTAAATATTTATGATTCTTATTTATTCTTGCT
Source organism: Copidosoma aretas (assembly GCA_030522625.1). Classification (NCBI taxonomy): domain Eukaryota; kingdom Metazoa; phylum Arthropoda; class Insecta; order Hymenoptera; family Encyrtidae; genus Copidosoma; species Copidosoma aretas. Next base: position 12,878 of record JAPYYV010006210.1, on the reverse strand, counting down.
AGTTGTGAGTTACGTGGAGAATATATTTTTCATCTAATTTTTTCAGTTGAATCATGCCCTGCAGCGACAAAAAACGTTATTTGATAACGTGAACGTCGATTGGAATCTTTCGCATGATGAAGCTTCAACGGACTTTTCCGATGACGAAACTATCATCGAGGAAAGAGTAAGTATACCGGACATCCTTGAATAATTCCATACAAATTTTATTAACTAATTGAATTTTTGTGCTGCAACAATTATTCGATAAAAAAGTTAGTCAACATACATTTATCCATGTTTTCACTGCTTTTGCCAAACCAATACGAATTGACGATGAAATTCTTTGTAGAACGGCTGTTCGACACCGGAAAAAAAGCTTCGCAGCAGACCACCATCGTACGCAGGTGGGACGGAGACGGGGGTGACGGACTCCCCGGTGACGCTGCGCAGTCGAAGTAGTACCTGCGATAGTCTGCAAAGTGGCTTGTCGCCGGGCTTTTGCACGGGCAAAGAACAAATGCCACCGCCTCTGCCTCCGCAAATGAAAAAACCCGTCATAGGTATGTACCATGTCATATACTTTTTTTTTTTTTTTTTTTTTTTTTTACCATAGTTATTTATCGCACAAATTCATGAAAAGTCACGAGTCGGATTTCATGTAGCAAAAAAAGTAATCAATTTATGAATTTGAAACTGTTGCTGGAATTTTCATGGATTGATAAAGCTGCTCGATTTTAGCTAATTGATAAGTTTTATTTTTATTTCAATAACACCGATATCGCTTGTAATTGTTACACACATATAAGTAATAGTTTATACATTTAGTTTGAGCTTTGTAATAGATTCTTCGTTATAGTCTACTTACGGGGGCCACTCTTAGTGACTGATAAAATCATGCTACCAGATATTAAATGTTTGCAATATAACAATACGTAACTAACGAAATGATATTAAAATGCATGTTTTAAAGACTGCAATTTAAATCAGTAGTTGTTATCGAATTATTTTAATGCCTGCATCGCTGGTCGCAACTTAATAAAGCTCCTAAAGCTCCATTGCTACAGTGACCACTTATGGACGCTTCCACAAGCGCATGAGCTTCTAGTTAACGAACAATTTTTATTTCAACACTAGCTTAATCATTATCACTATTATTATTATTATTATTATTATTATTATTATTATTATTATTATTTTTAAGTGCCTTGTTTTGTTGTTGGTTGATTAATGTTTGAAAATATGACCATCTATGCGCCCCGCTGCTTGGTCGTAAAGCAATGACACGATTGTTTGTAGTCCCGACCCCCGTCGTGCCCGACATTTCGATGAACTTTCACGGCTCGTTGAAGAAGCGAGTGGCCCCGCCCCCGCCTGCCGGAAGCCTCGACGCGTCCATGGTGAGCACCGGGAGTTCAGGTGCCGGTGGCGGTGGCAGTATGCTGTCGTCGCACTACGGCACCTTGCCCACGGCCTCGCACAGCCGGACGACAAGTGAGCCCATTAACATCAGTAGCATGAAAATTACTCCGTCGCACGTTGCCATGAGCACTGGTACTTTGCTGCTAATATTTTTTTTCTATTCCATTGTTTTGTCCTCTATGTGTGTTTATTCCTGTTGATTGAGAATAAGAGCATGCTTTACTCTGAAAATTGTGTTGATGTAATTTTATTTTATTGAAATCAAAATCTGAATTAAAGGATAATTTTATTGAATGATGATGATGATGATGATTATTATTATAGCAACGAAAAGAACATATTTTAATGCTCTTTTCTCGACTCTACTTCTATAATATTGTTTTTTACGAGTAACATTATAACCTTGCCAAAATATTTCTTCAATAAAATACCTGCAATGATAACCGAGGCTCTAGACTTTGATCTCGAGCCAACTCAATAAGTGATTGCACAAGTTCGTACGTAAATAAGACCATACTTATGTTTCTTTGCTCACCGCAGCGCAATTTTACTGGCTAAAATACTATTTAATTTTCAAGCGCAATTCTTCTTTTCGCGCATTCCGAACATTTTTACATTTTCTACAAATTATTTACTTTAAAGTGTTTCTTCTTTTTGAAAAAAAATCGACGTTTGATCTTTTGCTCGTCCTTTCTTTTTTTATTTCAACAATTAAGCAACAAGATAAAAAAAAGAGAGTACAAGGTCTCGTCTGAAAAAAGATCTTTTGTAATTCGAAACGTGACACCCAACAAAAAAAATAGAATTCGACACGTGACGATCGATACCGTGAATATACAAAAAAAAAAAAAAAAAACAAAAAAATACAGAAAAACAAAAGACGGAAAAACAAAAAAAAAAAAAAGAAAACCCCTTTTTTAAAAAAAAAAAAAAAAAAAAAAAAAAAAAAAAAAAAAAAAAAAAAAAAAAAAAACTCAATCGAAATTAAAGCAGAGTAAGTGAATAGACACAGAGGTGGAGAGTATAGGCTCAAACGCTCATCAGAGGAAGACACCTACAAGTACGTGATGTGCGCTTCCGGTGTCGGCAGGTATCGACAAAATTGGCCTGAACACGTCGACGCTGCAGAGGCCGCGGAACCCGCCCCCGCCCGCTCCGTCCTCTTCAATCTGCTCGAGCGTGACGGTGACGACGTCGACGACGCCCGCTTCGGCGATGGCGAGGCTCGCCGCTGCTGCCGCCGCCGACGACGCGGCCATCGACTCGATTTCCCTCAGCAGCGCGTGCTCGGACATCGGCTTGGGCAACCCTCTGCCGCCGCCCAGAAAGGTACGGTGTCCCTTGTACTATGTCCTTATTTGTGTTTGTTGCGATGATTCATTTTTAGCTCAAGGGGTCTCGATTACTAATATTCCCGCGATGTGCGTGGAATTTACTTTCAAAGATAGGTGACGACCGTGTACGTATGATTTTCACTATGAAATCACGGGTTTCAGGAGAAATTCAGTTTCGAATGTTTCGACTATCGAAACAGTATGAGTAATCGAGGCACGTTCATTTCTTCATGAGTAGAGGCGATTAGTTGATTGTACACTTTAAAGTGTTCATCATCTATGTAATGTATTACTGTAGTTCTCAAAACTCAGCAGCGTTAAAAAAAAAAAAAAATTGCGTGCGACATTGCGTACAAGCTGGGTAAAAAAATCGCGCACCGTAGCATGTGTATAATCACAAGAAAAAAGTAATTTTTATCCAGGTAAATTGGTTTGCATGCATGCGATGTGTGCTTTAATTTAATGTTGCCAGAGTTCAAAATGAAATCACTTTTTTTTTTACTGAAAAACGAATTCTGTATAAAGCAGTAAATAGGAATTTTCCGAAAATGTATTGATTTATCACTGAAGGGTAACAATAGAGGAACTCTTATTTTAACTTATTTTTGTCGCGTGTATTATTTTTTACCCAAATACGTTTATTCATCACGATCGAAAGCTGATCGATACACGAGCCAAACAAAAAAATTAAATAGGACTCTACAAATTTCCATCATGTATGTATTAATAAGAAATAGCTGTTTTGATAACTGTATATACAGCCTGCATCCAAAGAAATTTAATTATTGATTAAAAAAAAAAAAAAAATACACGTGCATACGCTTGACCAATACAACGCAAAAATTGCAGCGAGCAAAGGTTCTCTTGTTAATTTTCCGTACTTACTCGTTGCGCTTATAAAATATGCATCACCAACCTGAGCACACTTTGGGTGCAGATCGACAGATAAACATTGATTCTCCTTCCAATGGACTGCGAGTACACACATTTTACATTTTACACTTTGTGCACCGTATATCAACGGCTCCGACGAAAAAAAGCCTCGGCTTTTTTAAGTTTGAAAAAAACTGTGAACACGCGCCGCGTTTCGACGAATACTATAATGAACACCCGCCGCTCTTTGCCTAAAACATTAGCGAGCCTCGCTACATAATTGACGAATACTATCAACACTCCCGAACTTTGTTCAAAGAGTGTTAATAGTGTTCGTCGGAAGTGTAGCGAGGGTCGCTGGTTATTAGTCAACGAGTATTATTCAGAGCCCAATGCGTGCTGATCATTTTCGTTGGAAGCCCAAATTCTCTCTCTCTCTTTTTTTTTTCCGTCGAAGCCGTTGATATTTGTTTTTATGCAAGCAATCTCTGCCATCGCCTTTGCGCTTCTCCCCTGCATTACCTACTGGTCCCGTATCAACCCATACAGGACTAGGGCGAATTCAACGAGTCACTCTGTGACGAAGAAATATCAGCCGCAGAGGCCGGGATCAAATTCCAGCAGAGACAACTCGAAGCAAAATTTTGACCGATCGAATCCTCCTTGCTCCGATCCACCTTGATTAACCAAGTAATATAAACTGCAACCGCTTCGATCGTATTGCCACAAATGCCACAATCCGTTTCGCCTTTTTGTCTACACAACCCTCTCCGCCTGCTGTACCATCAGACCCGCTAGAGGAATCAAAGGTAGATTCGATGCATCGAGTTGCGGTGACGGGCATGAGTACTATAGTACAAAATCTGGATGAAGGAGTCTTGGTGTGAAAATAAAAAAAATGTCGTTATTTGAACCTATGTCCTGCTTGTCCATCCATATCTCAGTCCTGCAAGGCATGCGCTGTTTGTTGTCTCTTTACATTATAACCGTAGATTATTATTGTTATTTCAACCATAGATTACAATATGGTAATAAGGTAGTCTGTAAAAGATATTCCAATTGTAGTATACAATTTCAATTTTCTATTCACCAGTATGTCGCTTGTATACTATATACTTCAGTTGTGCGTTTTGTAGTCTTAGTTGTCCAAGTATATTTATAAATTCCGATCCAATAATTTGTAGACACATGCACCCCGTACCCCTATAAACAACACCACTCTAATCTGCATCGCACCTGTATAATATTATAAAATGATTGGCTGATGTTGTGTTGGTACGAATTTCTGAATGCGCGAGACATCAGTTGTATCGAATTCCGTGCATGCGTCGGATTATATATAACACCTGCAGATAATTAATGCCTGCAGGCATTCCTGCATGACGCGCAAACCGACTTATGACATGCAACTGTTTGATTTCCGATGCTTTATTTACCACACCTGCACGCACCGCCGTCCACCACAACACACATATCCTCAGAGCTCTTCGTGCCAAAAGCCGCGGCAGCTGCAGAAGCCAAAGCCGAGGAGCCGGAGCGCAGCCGGCCGGGGCAGCGGCGAGGGGACCAGCCGAGACGGGAAATCGAAGCTCGACAGGGTGTTCGGCCGAATGACGAACGTTTGCGATATTTTCAGCCAACAGCGGGCCAGCAGGCCGCGCCGTCAGCGGCACTCGGTGGCGTCGGAGCTGCTGGAGGATCGGGAGGCGGCGGCGGCGGCGGCGGGGCGAATTACACCGGCGTCGGGACTGGCGCTGGCGGCGGCGTCCTTGGGCCGGGAGGCGGCTGCGGTGGCGGCGGGGGCCCGTTGCGCCGCTGCCGGGCACTCTACGACTGCGAGGCCGACAACGAGGACGAGCTATCGTTCCGCGAGGGCGACGTCATCGTCGTCACGAACGAGCACACGGACGACGACAATTGGATGGAGGGCTTCCTAGAGCGGGCCCCCGAGCGCCGGGGCATGATACCCATAAGCTTCGTGCACATGCTGCAGGATTAATTTGAGCGATCGGTCGCTGCTGGTATATAGCAGTCGTCGGGGCGGGCCCCTGTTTTTTTTTTTTATCCCCCCGCCCTTCTCTCGTTTGGCTTGTTTTTTTTTTTCCTTCGCGGGGTTTTTTTTTTTTTTTTGTTGGTTGTTTTTTTTTTTTTTTTGTTTCTTCTTTTCATCGCGCACGAGCGTTGTTCTTCTTTTTTCCCGTGTAAGTATACGCCGTCGGGTTGGGAAAAAGGGAAATCGAGCGAGTGCAGAGTGCATGTGTAGAACGAGTGAGTCGGTGTCCGTTGTGGAGTGCACGTTGACCGCGCGTTTCGGCTATTGTCTATGATGCTGTCAGTATTACTAGTTTTGTCGATTAACTTTTGAGCACGAGGCTCGGCGTGTTTTTTGGGCGAGGGACGGAAGTTCGATCGGTGGGACGTTGTTCGACGCTATTCAGAGATGGTTATCGTTGCGTCCTAGAGTGCGTGTGTGAAATTTCTGCGGAGACCGTGCGATTCGCTGTTTGATTGACGAGCATGAGTATAGGTCGTTTACTCAATCACTAATGATACGCGTGATGTATCTCGGATGTATATTAAAGCAAAAGATGGAGGAAATAAACTGTTGATGATACTTATTGTGTACTTGGTACTACTGCGAGACCGATTCAGATGGCTCGGATGGCTCTGATTACACGAGCGAGTCTCAAATTGTTCTGAAAACTGCGGGGACGGCAAATGATTCAGGAGTATTCGTTCCGCGTCTCTTTCTGTCTTCGGCCATTGTATTTGCGTAGTAGATGTCGAGGTACGACGTATTAGTTTGTTAGGAACACGTGTATATCCTGTAGATTCTCGTCTCCATAGACTCGTTTGAAGTTAATTGTACATGTTAGGTGTGTAATTTTCTCCAACTTCTCCAAGACAATTACTTGAGACTTTGGTGGTCGCTACAAATTATTCGTTACAAATTGTCGAGACGACTCGATAGTTATTGAAATAACAAAATTAAATTTAAGGTACGATCATTTTTTTCTTCATTTCATAATTAATATGACGAGAAGAAAAGAAAAAGTGAAAACATTTGTTGTCTCGCGCACCCTTACACAGTGCACGCGGTGTAAGTAGTAATTTTTGCGATTGCGGTACTTGCTCGAAGAGGAAAAAATGAGATGCACATAAATTAGTATCACTATTTAAAATGTCGTTGCAAATTCCTTAAAAACGGTACAGAGTATAGTGTGTCCTTGCAAGGAATAAAATAAAATCTGTTGTTAGAAAAATAAAACAAATGAAATATGTAAGCTATTTTTCTCCATAGCAGTGCCATTACTAAAAATAAAAATCTACAACTGACTCATTATCTTTTCTTCGATTTAATGTACTTGCTGACAATGAAGTAGCCTTAGTATGTTGATGCTAGTGATTTTTTATAATTAATTTATTATATATATATATATATATATGTATGTATAAAATATATATATATATATATACATGTACATGTTTTGTTATGTTCATACATCATACGTGTAATTAATATTGGAATTTTTTTTCCCCAAGATATATTTATTATCGAAAAAAAAATACTATTTAAATTTAGATCGTCAGTTGTACACAATTTATTCTTTTAATGTAAATGTAAAGATGTATACTATCAATTTCGTTTATCTGATAATGATTTATCCGTACTTTTAATAAAAGCTATGATGTCTTTGATTACGAAAGACTACAACACTTAGAAATGAAATGTAATTTTAATGAAAAAATTTATCGCACTACTTTAGAACAACATGTCACATGCTGATAATGTTTTTTAAAAATGCTTAGATGATCTACTTACGATTTCATAAATCAGCAACCTAAAATTTTTTACGAATTTTTTTACCAGTATTAAATAAAATTTTTAGATATTTTTCTCTGTATCATGATAAAAATTATGTTCATATTTATTTATTAAGAGATGTTAAGTATATTTCAGTAATAAATACCAAAAATTGCATACTTGAAATTGTATCTTTTTTATACCTCCACAATACTCCTATCCCTTTTAATTTGATTTATTGTATATTTTAAATGAAAATCGTAGTGAATTCGATAATTTTTTAATTAATCTTGTTATGATTAAGACTAATTTTTAATACTCTATAGAAATAAAAAAGAAACAAAAAAATGCATCTTTGAAAAACAGAAAACAACATAAATTTATACTCAATAATATTATCACAATCAAAACTGCAATTAGCTATTTTCGTTTTCACCTCATTAGAAATTATTAAATTCTCATAAGAAAATTTTAAAAAGTACAGAAAACATTGCAAATTGTACTTACCAACTATGTATCTTCATTTTTTTGTTTCCCAGACAAATACGGAAAAAAATTTTCCTTTTCTTTTTTACGTTCGCAAGGATGAACCGACGAAAATTGGAACTGTGCCGAATACTTAGTTTCCACGTTACTCTATAAATTAAGGACCATTTTGTTGCAATAATGAGCAAAAGAACACAACAATGTTTTTGTTTATTTGTATACACCGCTTCATTTTTATTCATTTATATAGCGAAAATCAGCCCACTGTAGCCCAACAATAGCTTCAAGTTAATTTCGCACGTATATTTGTTTTTTTTTTTTTAGTACACATCTAAAAAAATTTACCATTACATTAACCATTTTCACAATTAAGTAAGTAATGTTGAAAAATCTTCTCGGATCTTCTCTTGCTGCATGGACATCGATTCTTTAATTCGAGTAACGTAATTATACACATATTACTGATGATTTCCTTATTGTTATCACCTTTTTTTAAATCTATTTTTCTTCAATTTACCTAAAATATTTATATCGCATAGTTTTCTGTTCCATATTATAGGTATACTGTTGCGTGTGAGAGTGGTGGTGTAACATAATATCTCACGCGTCGTTCGGTCGTTCCTTCGACCAGAATCGCTAATATAAGACGTGTGTGTATGTGTACGTCGGATGGACCGTTGGACACATAATAATTACACAACTGAGAGCACAAATCGGAAAAATCTCGCCATCGATTGCTACATCTCGCGCTTCACGATAGTTGTTACAATTGTAAGGACGGTTTTAAAGGCATTACATGCCTCCTTGCTTTATTTTTATAACTTCTTAAAATTAACATACTTTTCTCTTTCTTTTTTTTTTCTGGTCTACCATAACAAACATTCTATCTTGTGTTATTATCTTATGAATCATTGATCGATATCTTTTTCGCCTGAACCATAAAACTATTAAACTATATGTGTGTGCTGTCTATGATTAATCATATAGGGTATAGATACATTTATCTGTATTGCAATACATGTATTATATGTCTGCGAGGTGCAAGAAAAATCAAACGTATGGGTACAAATAGTTTTAGACGACATAAGTACTACTTGTGCGCGATTCTGGTCAAAGAACACAAATGATTTTTACTGGATGAATAATTTTTATAGTACCTATATGTATATATATATATATATATATATATATATATATATATGTAATATACCTATCTATGTGTCCATGTGTTTTTTTTCCAATCATATACAAATATTGTTTATGTGTATACAAGCATTGAAGGTTAATATTAATTTACATATACGAGTATTTGCAATCTTGATCGTCACAATGCGTGTCTATTTGTAATATATTTATAATATTTCATGTAATCGTAATAATGATACAGCTTTTTACGGTAATTTTTACGGCATAATAGTAAGATAAATATATATAAACAAACAGCTCCCAAACCGAACAAATATATAATCATGCAAGTATAATATATAATGTATATATATATATATGTGTATATATATATATATATATATATATATATTTATAATTATCTTTCTCTAAACACTCCAAAGTCCACTTATACAATGTACGCTCTTACAACTTTATTATTGAAACTCTCTTGCCCCCTCTCTCTCACATTTAATTATTTTTTGTCAAATAATCTAACAACAGCTCTTGCTCCTTCGATCATTCTTTGTAATAACTTTTAATATTTTCAACTCGAACAACATAAAAAAAATAGAGAGAGAGAGAGAAAGAGCACCATCATCGTCATCCGAATAACACGTACACACAAAGCGCCAAAAAATTTTAACGTGTGTACATACACAAATACATCAATTATTAGCCACTATTACGTATATATTATATTCTCAACTCACCAAGAGTGCGTGTGTTGATAATTGTTGCGTGTACTGTGCCTCTGTGTGTATAATGTGCAGAGTACGCGTGTATATAAATGTATAGGTATAATTTGAGTGTCCGAAGCCCCGAAAATAGCCAACGTCAACTTGTTCCTCTTATTCGGTCGTTTCGGCGTGGCTTTGCCGACCCGGCCTCGCTCCAAGCCCATTTCACCCCCTCCATACCGTCGACAATGGCATTATCGTATACTCATTGTTATCATGTGGTGTATTATATTTATATAGTGGAGGTGCAATTTTCCTCCTCGTTTAATCGGTCGCGTTAAAATTCCACGACCGCGCGTGCCAATTTATTCAAGCCCAATTATTCATCCGACCAAGTGCGGGTGCTCGTGTCGCGTAGTTTACTAGAGAAGACGAACAAGGAGCACTGCGTTTTTCAAATGAACGGAATGCCTTTCGGCGCATGATTGTGCGAACAAAAAAAAAAATAACAACAAATTAGTGTCCTGTACATTGGTGCCACAATATTACGGTGATGCATTTTGCGATTCGTGTGATTTACGGTGCAAGTTTTTAACGCGTGAAGAGGGAACTTTTAAAACTTTCCGAAAAAAAGTCCGAGCTCGGGGTAGGGCTCTCGAGGGGAGGGGGTGAAACGACACGAGACCGAGTAAAGCCGAACGGAACCACCGAACATTTTCCAGCTGGTCCGAGTGAAATATGTGTAATGTTTGTCACGGTGTTTTCTTTTTTTTTTTTCTGTTTTTTATTATCTTTTTTTTTTTTTTTTTTTTTTTATTGCTGTGCCCAGCCTATTGTAATACATACGCTCATCTATATTGGTTCGTAGCTCGGTAAAACAGTGACTTATATGCATACATGTAATTTATAGTACTCGTGTAGGTACGACTGTACCATCTTCTTTTTTTTTTTCCTCTATCTCTATTTCAAGTAAAAAGGACCGCCAGCCTGGTAGTACTTGTGTATACATATATGCATGTATATACGACTACGCGGAATATTTTCGCCGCTTCGTTTCCCGTTTACATACTTTTCTTTTTCTCTCCCAAAATAGTATAATAGTCACGCAAGCGAGTCGTACATACGTGTGAGAGTATATATATTGTATTGCACTGCGCACTGCACTGGCTGTTATATTTTATTATCTCCTTTCCTCTGGCTCTGGCCGTTTATTTTTTTTTTATTTTTATTTTTTTTACTTTTACTCGTTATTCTCCCGACTGTGCGTCGATTTTTCCTTCTCGTCGACGCCGACCTATACCGATGCATTTTAAAGAATCGGAAGAGGCCTCGATGATGTACACCTTGTCAGCGAAACGGTACGCCCGCGTTTGTTGTTTTTAGCGGAGTTTTTCGTCACAAAGTTTTTCTTTTTTTTTCTTTCATAGAATCGTAAATCGTCTGAAAAAAAAAAAAACTCGTCATTGACCTACTGCAGTTTCTCTCGCTGTTCATACATTAATTCCCGTTTCTTGGGAAATTGCACATTTTAGAAATTCGTTCTTTTCGCAATGCTATCGAAGCCAGTTGTATACACTACTTTTCTGGTAATTTCAGACCAACAATTAATTGTTTTTTGAACACTTTTATGATAAGCACATAAATTCACCGAAACAAAATATCATGTACGATAGTATATTTTTATAAAACGTTACCTCGATCGTTACAAATCATATTCAGTATTGTACCGTAACCTTACATCAGCAGCATAATCTTTGAGTCATCGAGCTAAAAGATTATCGTTTTTGTCTTTATTCGTCGATATACGTGTGACACGCCATATAGTACATCGCAAAACTGTTTTCAAAGCAAATTGAGCGAACGTGTAATTATTCGTACGCACATCGTGATGAATAATGCGATACTTTGATCAACGGTATTAGGTACATAATTATTATGGTCTTTCGGAAATTAAAATATTTAGATAATCACGTGTTGTAACTTAAGTACTTGGCTGAACGCAAAAAATATGCAAAGCTTATATGAGTATACGCAAATGAATCAAAGTATAGTATCGCTGGAGCTGGACGTAAAATTGATGATACTTATATCGCAATAAGCGTAAACCAACGCAGAATACGGACCATTTTTCATACCGCAAGTATCGAAACGAGGATCGAATCCTCTAAAGCGAATGGAGTTTTTAGATATTTGTAGGGCCCCTTTATAATCTTGATCCCCGTATACGGTCAATCTAGGCCAACTTCGACGCCGCGCATCGTTCATTCGAGTGTACAATATACTTACATTGTACTATGAGTAGGCGAATAGCTGCGCGAGTTTAGTTGCAAGTATACAACGTGTACATAACACGTCCACACAGTTTGTCATCATACATCCGTATTATTGCAAGCTCTGTCGCTGCGAATATCGTAATTTCAAGAAATAAAATTGAGATCAGGCTCGTGCAATGACCCGCGCATGCAATATTTCCAAGACCAAGGACTCGGCGCGAGCGCCATCGCACAACGACCAATCACAGTGAACACGTTGCCCGTGTGACATGTATAATGTTGTATGTGTGTACAATGCAAAGCTGAAAATCAGGCAAACATCGAGGCCACGAGAACGATCGGCACGGCGTTTTCGCAGCAAGGATGCTGCTGGTACTCGAGAAGCGCGAGTATAGGGAAAAACAAAGTCAAGCAGCAGCGCCAAAGCCATCAGTCGAAAATTTAACATACTCACAGCAGCGGAAAACCAAATGTGATGCACGGTCTTCAGGGGTGGGAGACGAAAATCGTAAATCGATAGAGTGGGTGGTGAAATAACAATGGAAGGTCGTCCAAATCGGCGACACGTGCAGGGTAACACGTCGTTGAATCTAATCGGCCTGGTATTGTCACGAGCGATTCTGCCAAGTTTCCAACGAGTGGGCGGTGCACACAATGTGCGTCTTCTCGATTTTTCAATCGCGGCTGTGTGTAATATGCATATATAAGCGACCGAGCGGGCGGGTACAGTGATAATTTTAGCTCCGAAGCGGAGGATGATTTGATCATATACGCGTGGACTCTCGGGGGACGAGTCGTTGCTTTTTTTTTTTTTTTTTTTTTTTTTTTTTTTTTTTTTTTTTTTTTTATTTTTTTTTTTTCG
>JAPYYV010006209.1:8270-23953 GCA_030522625.1 Copidosoma aretas | reverse complement strand
TTTTTTGCCTGAGAACCTAAAGTCAAGCGGCGAAGGTGCTATTTTGAGGTTAGAAGGCAAAAAAAAATTTTTCTGCCCGTGGGCGCAAAGTGGTTTCATGGGCCCAAAGTGCGGCCTGAGGGCGAAAAGGCTCTGCTGCACTTTGGGCCCATGGTCAGAAAAAGACGATTTCCCGCACGAGTGATGATTGACTCGTACGAGTGGCCAGATTTGCGTGCTACGCACTCGTGTGATCAACTGGCACTCGTTCCCAGCAACAGCCACAAGTGCTAGTCAATCACACGTGTGTGAGAAATCGTCCCGCACGAGTTGCGTACAGGATTTTTCGCAATATGTGTGAGGAAAATAGAATGATACATTAAATAAATTAAGAAAAAGTATAAATAATAATTTGTATTAAATTGTTTCATATTGTTTATGACGTACATTAACACATGTATACATACTAAGACACTCGCTCGTGCACCAACATAGTAATTAGTAAAAAATGTTTAGTGAAAAAGGTGGTGCGGGGTCCAGGGGCGGCAGCCCCGGTGGGGGTGCAGGGGGCGAAGCTATAAAACAACGAACAGACTCGTTCAAAAAAAAATCAGATCCACCTCTCAAAATGGGGACAATATGGCTCCCACGAAGAAAAAAATAATTTTTTAAGTGTTGAAGAAAATTGTCAGCAGTGCGGGAAATTATTTTCCGCACACCTATTCCGCACACTATGCGGGAAAATTTATTTTCCACACTAAAAACAGTGCGGAAACGACTATTTTCCGCACACTATTGCGAAAAATATATTAATTTTTAAAATTTTTGTGTACTCCGCTATCCAGAAGTTAATTATGACTGGTCTTTTCTTTTTACTTTTAGATTCACGAATTTTTTTTAGTTAGTACGCCTAGTTTCAGTCTTGGCCTTTTGACACTTTTTAATTGCGCATTGCAAATGCTTTAATTGGCTTTTTTGGGGTCAAGTCGTTAACACTTGGACCGCTTGGCTTGGATGCGTAAGGTCGAGTTCGAGTATTATACATACTCACATGCACAATAGTAAATAATAATAACAATACATACATACATCATACATACATACATCGCTAAAGTTTTTCCAACCTTAATTCAAGTGTAGATGCAGGAAACCGTGTGGGGATTGTTTCAATATGTCACATAATTTCCCACGTATCCCATGGGGATATATGAGAGAATACCTACATGGTTTTCTACATGGTTTTTCCATGTGGTTTTTTTCAATCGTGTACTGTCATTGTTAAGACATTATTAAGTTGTCGGAAAGCTTTTCTGAAACACACCCTGTGTATGTGTTCATCTCGAGGCATGAAGTTCTATACATTTTCAACGAATGCAGATACAATTTTGTATCCTTATGACGCCATGAGCTCCCACTCCTGTACTTGTGATCTGTCTCCGTCGATTGTTATTCATGTATGAAAGGAAAAAAAGTGGCCAACATTTTTTTATCATCTACTTGACGGACCAAATGAATTTTTCATGCAAAATCCCAATTCCCAAAATCCCACTTCAAGCATAAAAATGTATTGCATTTTTCATGAAATAAACTAAATAAATACCAATTTTTGAAGCCTGGATTTGATGAAAGTATATATACATACATCCAAAACCATTTTTACAGTTGATCAACACTTGCAAAGGGTTGTCGGCGAGCAAGGCATTTTTGAATTCTCGCGGGGTGAGCGGCTTAATTCGTTACGTGATATGTGAGAGCTACAGTTTCTAATTCAGCTTACTTGGTTGGTCTATTGGTACCAGTAACTTATAATTTAAATTAAACCAGTTAGTAACTTTTAATTAAGCTACTAAAATTAAAAGGTGGTCGGGAAGGGGGGGGGGGGTGGTAAGGAAGAATTCTTCGGTGCAAAAAGCAGAAGACCTTCGACACGTGTTGATCTCTCGGACTGCAAACTAACCTTTCGTTATTGATATTTTGACAGGGTGAGTCGTCTTTTCATTCTAAAGATTTGAGCGTTCAAAACTAATTTATTCCAAGTAATGCCTGTTTAAAATATATTTCAGATAGATTGAGAGGACAATAATCTGCAAAGATGGTAAGGAAAAAAATAGACAACCGTATCAGAACGATAATCGAGGATGGAGTCAACTGTGGACACAGGACAATGTTTGTTATCATTGGTGACAAGGCAAAGGATCAAGTAATGTTCCTTCACAATATATTGCTGAGGTCGACAGTCAAAGCACAGCCATCAATACTCTGGTGCTACAACAAGGATCTTGGCTTTTCTAGTCACAGGAAGAAGAAGATCAAGGCTATAAAGAAAAAGGCAACTGCTGGAAAATTAAATGTAAAGGAAGAGGATCCCTTTGAAGTGTTTGCCCTGTCATCGAAAATACGATATTGTTATTACAAAGAAACCCACAAAATCTTGGGTAACACCTACGATATGTGCATAATACAGGATTTCGAATTTGTCACTCCAAACTTGTTGGCCAGGACCCTAGAAACCGTACGTGGTGGTGGAGTTATTGCGTTTCTTTTGCAAAGCGTGAAGTCTTTGAAACAGTTGTACACTATGAACATGGATGTTCATCAGAGGTTTAGGACAGAAGCTCACAAAGATGTAGTTTGCAGATTCAACGAAAGATTTTTATTGTCACTGGCAAATTGCAAGCGTTGTTTAGTTATTGATGATCAGCTTCACGTTTTGCCTATTTCGTCCAAAAATTTAAACGTCGAAGTTACTCCAAAAGCAACTTTAGAAGAGTCATCAGAATTAGATTTATTGAAAAAAAGTTTGGAAGACACTCAGCCTGTTGGTTCTATTGTCAACTGTTGCAAAACTGTTGATCAGGCTAAAGCACTGCTCAAGTTCATTGAAGCTATTTCTGAAAAAACTTTAAGATCAACCATTTCACTGACAGCGGCCAGAGGTCGTGGTAAGTCAGCAGCTTTGGGGCTCGCGATTGCAGGAGCGATTGCGTTTGGATATTCCAACATCTACATTACTAGTCCCAGTCCTGAAAATTTGAAAACTCTGTTTGAGTTTGTTGCAAAAGGATTTGACGCTCTAAATTACCAAGAACACGTGGACTATGAATTCTTTCAGTCAACTAATCCGGAATTCAATCAAGCAACTATCAGGGCAAACGTGTTTAGAGATCACAGACAGACGATTCAATACATTCATCCTGCAGATGCCAAAGGCAAACTCAATTTGGCCGAATTACTTGTCATTGATGAAGCTGCAGCCATTCCTCTACCTTACGTCAAAGCCATGCTTGGACCTTACTTGACTTTCATGGCATCAACAATCAATGGTTATGAGGGCACAGGGCGCTCTCTGACTCTCAAACTACTGCAGCAGCTAAGAGCTCAGACAGCGCAAGGAAACTCTGTGAGTAAGCAGGACAAAGCCTTGGAGGCTAAGGCTATTATTGGAAGAAATCTGCAAGAGCTTACTTTGGAAGAACCAATAAGGTATAAAGCTGGGGACAGTGTTGAAAAGTGGCTGTGTGACCTACTCTGCCTTGATGCTACCATTGGTGTTACTTCCATATCATCAGGCTGTCCTCCACCGGAAGAATGCCAGCTTTACTACATCAACAGAGACACACTTTTTTCCTACCACAAGGCTTCAGAACTATTTCTGCAAAGACTGATGGCACTCTGCGTTTCTTCTCATTACAAAAACACTCCAAACGATTTGCAAATGATGTCTGACGCACCTGCTCACCATCTATTCTGTTTATTAGGACCAATTGATCTAAATACAAATTCACTACCAGAAATCTTGGTTGTTGTACAGGTACGATTTTTTGATCTTCCTACGAAATCAGTTTTAATTTATATTCTAAATTGCCTCAGCAGTACAAATATATTTATTACTTATGAAATTTCAGTTATGCCTTGAAGGACAAATTTCAAAATCAACAGTAAAAGATGGTCTAAGACGAGGCAAAAGGGCGGCAGGTGATCTGATTCCGTGGACAATCGCTCAACAATATGTCGACAAAAATTTTCCCCTATTGAGTGGTGCTCGTATTGTCCGTATCGCGACACACCCCGATTATCAAGGTATGGGCTATGGTAGCCGGACCTTGAATCTGCTGAGAACGTACTACCAGGGCTGCATACCAAGTTTAGAAACGGATGACGTAGAGGAAGAAAAGGCCTCCATTGCTCAGATATCAGAAGATTCAGAAATCGATTTATTGGAGGAGACAATCGAGCCTAAACAGAGTCTCCCGCCTCTGTTGCTTAAACTGTCCGAGAGACGTCCAGAGAATTTGGATTATCTTGGTGTGTCGTTTGGAGTAACAGAGCCGCTTCTTAAGTTTTGGAAACGCGCTAAATTTGTGCCTGTTTACTTGAGACAGACTACCAATGAAATCACCGGGGAACACTCTTGTATCATGTTGTCTAACTTGCAAGACTCATCTGTGGATTGGCTAGAGACATATTGGAAAGATTTCCGACAACGATTTGTTCGTCTACTTTCCTCAGCATTCAGGTATTTAATTTTAACTTTTCTGTTTCATTAATTTTAGGAAGTTTTCATATTTAATTTACGATTTTTGCAATGCAGGGACTATTCGCCTTCTCTTTCACTTGCAATTTTGGTGAATTATAACATTACTTTACCCAAAACAATCATTACAAAAGACAGACTGGAAGAGTACTTGAAACCTGAAGATGTGGAGAGACTAGAAATGTATGGCAACAATCAAACTGACTACCATTTCATATTTGATTTGATACCACCGCTGGCTCAACTGTACTTTAAAAATCTGATGGGTGAGACACATTTTTCTCCAGTGCAAAGTGCCATTTTGCTATCTATGGGACTCCAGCACAGAGATGCTGATCATGTAATTGAAGAATTAAACAAATCATCGACGAATCAAGCTAATTCCTTGTTGAAATCTCAAATTCTGGGTCTTTTTAATAGACTGGCAACCAAGGCTACAAAATATTTGATGGAAGTTATCAGCAAAGAAATCGAAACTGAAATGAAATTCACAGAAACTATTGATACAGAAAATCTTAAGGTTAACGTGAAAAATGGCGAAGCTGTAGAGTTAGAGCTGGAAGCAGCAGCTAAAAAATTACAAGAAAAATCCAAGCAAGAACGTAAGATGCTGGAGAAGTCAGTGCTTGCTCAATATGCCATCAAAGGCAACGAAGAAGAGTGGGAAAAGGTTTTGAAAACCGGGAAAAATAAAACTCTCCTGACGGTAAAAAGTGGAGAAAAACGAAAGTCAGCTGACGACGTAAATCAAAGCTTGCAAGAACCGATGTTTGGTGACAAACAAAAGAAAGGAAAGAAGAAGAAACATAGCTTGTAATTGAAAATTATCGTGTAAAATAATATTAATTGTTATTTTTTATTGATGAACGACAACATTACGATTTGTAAATAATTATATTTACAGTTTTTAAAGTACTCTGCAGTTTTTATTTAGAAACAATACAAATTTGTTTTCATGTGTATCAAAAATAAATAAATAGTATGATTATTCACTACTTAATCATTAAAGTAACTTACTTAGTATTTAGATGAACTCATCTTCTTTCTTCGAGTAATGAACTATCTCTTCAGGTATGCCTAGCATACTTAGGACATCTGAGATTTTTGTGCTCTGACCATTTCTTTCTCTCAACTCTGAACAAATGATTTCAAGGGCACTTTGGCAGGCAAACTTCCATTTATCTATAGAAGCTTGTAAGTCTTTGGGATCATGCTGTATTTCATGGAAGAAATTATGTTATTAACCATTAAATGAAAACAATTGTCATGTGAAGATTTCTGTACAAACTTTCTTTGTGCATCTCTCTCTGGATTTCAAACAATCCAATTCTTGACGGATTTCAAAGATTTTTCTTTTCAAAATCAATAAATCACTTTTCGTCACATTCTCGGGAACGCCTTTTATAACTTTGCCACTGTCAACCCTCGATAATAACTTTGACTTTTTCTTGTCCGGCTCATTTTCATCCAACTTTAATATTCTTCTGGCTTCAAAGGCTCTAGAGCAGTTAGATCAATAGCGGTTAAACAATCTCAAAAACTTTCAAGAAAAATGAAGAAGTATTAAAACATTACAAACCTTGAAGATATAGGCGACTCGAAGCTCTGATTCTCTATTTTTTGGCCACTTTTCGTTGTCTCCTTGTTAGGAGTTGTCGAAGCGGTCGAATTATCAAACGGCGACTTGAATGGTTTATTTACGTTTTTACTATTTTTTAACGGCGTTCGGAACATTTTCCCGATCCCGTAAGGGGTTTTAGCAGGTCACGACTCGCGACGAGTATTGGACGAGCAAGAGCAGAGATCTTCATCACATTGATCACATTATCTTTCCACAATCCACCAAATATCATGCATGCATGATGGATATAACGTTAGCAGGTTAGCACTATACAGTTTTTGTTTGTTGTGTCAGCTAGTTGTGTGTCACACCGATGTTTTTTTTTATCGGCAATCGGCATGCAGTACGGCATATATATACTTATATACGGCGGATCGCGGAATTCGCGGAAGAACAGCACGTTCTTGTGTGGGAGGAGCTTATATGCTCTATTGCTCTCTCGCACGTTTGGTGACTGCTGTTTTTATCATTATCGATTCATCGTGCAGCACGATTCGTGCCAGATCGTGCTGTGTTCATCAGTGTTGTTGTTTGACTTTTAAAAATAAAAGGTGTATTCAATTTTTTTTGCGCAGTATAAAATTTGAATAATTTCCCAAATTTATTCTTGTTGGATAAACAAAAAGGATGAGTACAAAGAATATGACGAAGATCGATATTTCGTTGCTTGGAAAAAAATTTCGTGGCTCCATACTTGGTTCTTTGGCGGGCGATTGCGTTGGAAGCCCCTACGAAGGTGAACCCATGAGTTCTGGTGAACGGATGGTTTTGCAAAATTCTTACGATAAGCTTGAGGGACCCATGTACAGAGGTACTTAATTTTCATTACCCTTTTTGTCCTCGTGATTGCATTGATAACTTATTATTATTATTATTATTCATTTTTAGCTCCAGTTATGCAATTCACCGATGATTCTGCAATGACAAAGTCAGTGGCAGAGTCTTTGATTGAAAATAAAAATCTTGACCTTGTTGACATGGCCAAAAAGTTTGTCAAGAGTTATTATCAGGAGCCTAACAGAGGATATGGTCCGAGCGTCGTTACAGTGTGTATCGCAATGATAAAAGTCAAGAGGCAGAATCAATTTTTAATCCAAGAAATTATTTTTAGGTTTTTAAAAAGCTCAGGGGCTCCAAATTTACAGACGTTTTTCTTCCAGCCAGGGAACAATTCAATGGGCGAGGTTCTTTTGGAAACGGAGCTGCCATGAGAGTCGCTCCAATTGCACTTTTTTGTTATAACAACTATGAGCAAACTATAAACATGGCCAGGCAACAATCACTACTTACACATACTCATAAAATTGGAGTTGATGGAGCCATTCTCCAGGTATTTAAACCGACAAATTTTTAATGGTTGTTTAAACGAGTAATTGACTCCACTTAATAATCTATTTAGGCTATTGCTATCCAACAAACCATTCATTCCTATCCCAAGGATGAATTCGATGCCAAAGAATTTGTTGACGACCTTATAAATAAAATGGATTTCATAGAAGATGATGAAGAAGGGTAAAAGTTTACTTAAATATTTCCGTAACAATAAAATTGTTGCATCAATTTTAACTAAAATTTGAATTTTACTAGTTTAGATCTAGTAGAACCACAACCTTACAAGGACAGATTGATACTGGTAAAAAAGCTTCTCTCCGAAAAACTTGAAAATCGACCAACACCTGAAGAGGTTGTTCATGAACTAGGAAACGATATTACTGGTCTAGGATCCGTACCCACGGCGATATTTTGTTTTTTGAGAGCTCAGAGCCCAATACCAGGAATCAGAACAGAAAATCCACTAAGGAGAGCTATTCAATATGCTGTGAATTGATTGTGAAAATTATAATTATTAATGTCCAGAATCGAAAAACAATTCTAAGACTTGTTTTTATTTCAGGTAAGTTTAGGAGGAGACACAGACACTATTGGTTGTATGACAGGTGCATTGGCAGGTGCGTACTATGGCGATGAAAAATTATCAACCAATGTTTTGCAACACTGTGAAGCATCGGAAGAATTTAAACAGCTTGCAGACAAGTTGCTTGACACAGCAACTTCTGTAGAATGGAATTCAGATTAAGATATTGCTGTGAATTTTGTAGGCCTTGTATTTTTGGATAAACAAAGATGTAAAATATTTTTATAACAAATTAAAAATCATAGTGATATTGAATGTTTTTCTATTAATTCACCGCAATTCGTTAGTGATTTTCAAATTTCTGAATCATCAAATTTTTTTTTCACTGCAAATAAAAGAAATTTTAAAACGAATCCCGGTCAAAAAAGATTTTAATTCTCTCAAATCAAGTATGGCTATCGCCATTATATTCATCCAATCAGATTCTCGCGTGTGGGAGAGACACATAAAGGCAGACAACCCGATATGTAAATAAATCTTCATGCCACAAACACAAAGTACTAAGTCTGTCCGACTGTACGAGTTGCTTTACTTTTTTTTTTTTTTTTTTCTTTAACCTTGCTCATCAGTAACAGATTAAACGGTGAAGTGAATTGCAATTTTGTGTTTCTCTCTCTATCTCTTTCTCTACTGCATGTTACAAAGTGTCTGGTAGCAACTGCGTCAGTCAAAATTAGCAGAAGCATCTAAGAAAAATGATCAACACAGGGTGAGCAGCACAATATGCTTGACATACTTCCTCTCGTTGAGATCCATTGCAAAATACTTGTTGATTCTGCTGTTTTAGGAAGCTGGCTGGTTGCACTGTCTTTATTACTGGTGCGTCCAGAGGAATCGGCAAAAGTATTGCTCTCAAGGCTGCTCAAGATGGAGCCAATATTGTGTTGGCAGCTAAAACTGCCGAGCCGCATCCCAAGCTTCCTGGAACTATTTATTCTGCAGCTGAAGAAGGTTTTTTCATATCATTATCAAAGTCTTGAATTTTTACAAGGGCACTGTTTCATGTAATACTAAGTACTTTTTAAATTGATCTATAAGTTCAACAAGTGTCCTGTTAAAAAACGTACATAAATATTGTTTTACAATTACAAATATAAAATTTACACATGATAGTTAACAGATACATTAAAAAAAAAATAGTAATAATTAAATGCAAAGTATTTAAAAAAATTTTATTCTGCAGTTGAGAAAGCTGGAGGTAAGGCCTTACCCTGTGTTGTTGATGTTAGAGATGAGAGCCAAATAGCAAGTGCAGTCAAAGTTGCTGTGGAGAAATTTGGAGGCATTGATATTCTGGTCAACAATGCTAGTGCCATCTCTTTAACTGGAACACTTTCCACTGAGATGAAAAGATACGATCTTATGAACAACATCAACGCCAGAGGAACTTTCCTTGTGTAATTGTTGACGTTACGTATTATTAAAATAAATAAAAATAGTTTAAAATTTTGAAAAAAATCAATTAGGTCCAAGGTTTGCCTACCTCATCTACTGAAGAGCAAAAATCCACACATAATCAATATCAGTCCTCCTCTGAACATGCATCCGTTCTGGTTTAAGAATCATCTTGCTTACACCATGGCAAAATATGGTATGTCTATGTGTGTTCTGGGTATGGCAGAGGAATTTAAGGATCAAGGAGTTGCTGTTAATGCTGTATGGCCCAAAACTGGTTTGTATAACTTGAACAAAAATGTTTTCATGCAAACGGTATGTATAGTATACATTTAAATGTCTTGCTTTCAAATATATCTAGCTATCCACACAGCAGCCATAGAAATGTTAGCAGGTAAAGAGTCCATGAAGACCAGTAGAAAGCCTGAAATCGTGGCAGATGCTGTCTACGCATTAATGTGCAAAGACAGTAAAACCGTAACCGGGCAATTTCTTGTTGATGAAGAAATCTTGAAAAATGAAGGAATAACTGATTTCAAACAGTATGCTTGCGATCCAGGTAATTGCATTGTGTAACGACTTTGATTAGCTTAACGCAAAAATTCAATGAATTATTTATCTGTTTTTCCAGAGCATACTGATGACTTGATGTTGGACTTTTTCTTGGATTTGAATAGCACTGATATGAGAATATTGGGAGCTGTTTCTGCTGCTGAAAAAACTCAGGCAAAAGCAAGTACTCATAAGATTCCGAGGATATTTTCTGCCATTGAGAAAAATATAAATCCTGAACTTGTTAGTAAAACTGATGCTGTCTATACGTTTGTCGTCAAAGGTATGTGCATGTGCAATTATTTACGATAATTTGAGAAGTTTACGAGAATTTTGTAACACATTTGTAAAGGTAGTGAACCCGGCAACTGGTACTTAGATCTTAAAAATGGCAATGGATCTTGCGGTAAAGGTGATCCACCAAAAACACCTGCTGATGCCACACTAACCATGACTTCTGACAATTTCTTTGACATGTTTTCTGGTAAAGCATCTTGAATTACTATTTGAAATGAAAATCAGACATCAAAAGAATGTTTCTTTTTTTTAGGAAAACTGAAACCGGCAACTGCTTTTATGATGGGCAAGTTAAAAGTTTCTGGAAATTTTCAAAAAGTAATGAAGTTGGAAACGATGATGCAAAGTTTAAAGTCTAAGTTGTGAAACAGAAATTTAATTGCATTTATATATTTATCGATATGTTAAACTGCTGTTAAACCTTTTTATACTTTTGCACAAATGCAAGGTAAGGGCATCAAAAATGATGCAAATGTTATTTGAAAATATATATTTTTATGTAAAAGTTTTTCATATTAAATCAAATACGATATTTTATACGATTTCTTTGGTAAGTCGGCGTTCTCGTTATTTACAAAATTAACAAACTTAAAGATATTGCTATTATTTGATTTTAAAAAGACGAGCGGAATTAAATTTCCTATTTATATGGAAGCACCATCAGTAATGCCTAATTATTAAAGTTAGAATGTATTTTCTTGCGACAGTAAAGCTTTAGATTTCTCATATACTCCAAAGAAAATAAAACCTCCTATGGATATCCACGTGACTCTTGGCACAATGCCAGAAAACAGGCTGCAATAAAACAAATAAATCTTGTACAACTTTGATGGTTTACAAAAAAAGAAAATTTTGAATTCTTACCCTCTCACACCATTTGTTCTGTGTATCGATGATAAAATTTTCCACACTGCCAACCCTGACGACTTTTGAATACTTCTACTGGACAGCATTATCCTAGTTTTGGTAACGTCGAGAGGAGTTGTAATGGCAGCAGCAATGCTGCCAGCGGCTGCTCCACACAGAGCCCCTTCATAAGGATAAATAGTTCTCTGAGCATATTCACTCCATACCTGTTTAAAATATTCCCAAATAGGAAACTGAATAAGGCTAAAAGGCATATCCCTCAAAACTGTGCTCCAGTAGCCTCTGTAGAGCAATCTAACACTGAAACTTTTATGATCTGGTAGAAGAGCTTGCTTTCTCTGCTTAATTACTTCAACAGGTACACGAATGAGGCAAGATACCTGTAAGAATATACAATGTAATGAATGATCTCGCAGAGGAAGAACAAAAGATACTCTTACTATCTCTGCACATGATGCAGCACTCATGTGAATAAAGGGAGAGTAATTTTTTGATACTCCGTGCTCTAGTAACATTTTTAAACTCTCATAAGTAACGAAAAAGAGAGCAGCTGTAAAAACGAAAAACCACTTGTTGAGATGAATTAAAATATTTTGAAAATCGTAAAAATGTACTTAAGTACCTGTAGGTGCAGATCCTAATAAAACTGGAGACAGTCCCTTATAAAGCTTTCCAAAACCTCCAGAGCGCAAAAAGCCTCTTTCACTTTGTAATCTAGTTTTGAGAGTGTCAATTGGAAACAGTGCAATATCCACGAATGTGCCTGCCAAACCACCTGACTGTGATAAAAAATTGTTTTGATGACGTTTGTAAAAATATGAGTCTCAAAAATTGAGATCCTTTCGTAAAGGATTGAGTAAAACAAAAAAACCACCACAAAATCCAGTAACCTCGTGAACTCGCACAATTTTAAAAGAGTTAAACTTACAATCAAAGATGTCATAAAAATACTCCTAGCAGCTAACTCGATCTTATTATTTTGGAGGACATCCATGACATTTGTCGTATTTTGACACGTACTTAATAGCAACAAAATTCTTTCAGAGGGAAGACTGAAAATATAAAACATCAGCCGGAATCGTGCGCAGTTTTTATATTTGTGTACAACCATGGAGCAGACGACAGTACGAGACACAACACTACAGAAAAAAAAAGAGTGAGAAAAAGTTAAAAGAGCTACAACCTACAACGTTGTAGGAGCTGTGTACCCATGGCTGCCAATCACGTTTTACTTCCCCACGGTGTCCAACCAATAATGAGACGCTTACGAATCCCCCACCTCAATATCAACCTGTACTTATATTACTATTATAAAACTATGAACTATGATAACCGTTTAATACTACGTATACATTTTCAATGATGCTCTGAAAATAAATTTTGTGAGAGCATAAGTATACTTAGTATGTAATTTTTGGGACAAATCGATCGAGCGGCCGGAAGAGAAAATATTAAATACATAGTAACTTATAGTTACATACTATTACATACGTAAAAGAGAATGCACGGGAATATATATAGTAAGTTCCGGTATTTACAGGTGCAGAATCCAATTATTTTGCTCGAAAATAATTACTCCGCATACTTGGGCTTGAAATAAGAACAAAATGTCTCTTGTCATTTTGCTCTAAAATTGATTGTTTTCGAGTAAAAAATTAACAAACGTTGAAATTTGGACAAATACGATTTTTTCAAACTTGGGGAATTTTTCACTCAAAAACTATTTGGGGGGAAAATGACTGAGGATTTATTTTTTGGCGATTGAAAAAAAAATTGAAATCGGTTGGTATATATACCAATATATACCACCAGGTCATAAAAATACTAATGATAGTTACAAATAATGCGAAATAGTTTGGAAAAATGAACTTTTCCAACCTTGGGCACTTTTGCAACCCTGGTACACCCTCGGTAGGAAAAATAGAATTCGCCCCCCCCCCCCCATCATGTGCATCCGACGAGGGTGGTCCCTTGGGCGTTGCTTCGCAAGCGCCCTCGCCGCCCTCGGGCCCAGGGATCGCCCTGGAGAGATGCACATTTGGGACGAAAACTATTTTAATCTTTAGTTGGAAAATTTTGGGCCCAAGTAGTGCGAGTTACGGCGGAATAATCCATACAATATGCATGCAAGATGATATATATGTATTATAAATGCATACAAGTATATCAGAGATCTTACTCACAAGCTCACGAAATGGACCTAATTCTGTGCAAAATGATTTGGCAACAGTGTTAAAATTTAATAATCTGGCAAATTCTTGAAAAAGTGCTACATGTCTTGTACTTATGTATCTTCTCGAAAAATGAGGATGGATTGGGGAAAGGAAGTAGGTAAGTATCGGGGATCGATTGTATTATTCAAGTAGAAAGAGAGAGAAAGTTACCAAAGAAAACTTTAAAAGTTAAAAACGTGTCCCGCACTAGTGAAAGGAGAGAGAGAAAACGATAATCGTGTGCTTGGCATGCTTGCCATACTTTATTTGTATTTGACGACAATCGATAACACATAAACGTAATATACTTGCACATTTTTATAACGAAAGTTAACCGCCTTCGTCTCGACTCATCCGTATATCCGTAACAATATACATACATACATGTAAAGTCTCAAAACTTTCTGTGCGACCTTGCCACGATGCCACTCATGCTATTTGAAAAAAAAGTTCCGTACGATAAGAGATTTTCATATGACGTATCAGCCTTTCATCACTCTCATCTCCATTATAAAACAGAACAGGCCATAAGAATTACAATTACGCGGAAGCCTCTGCAAATTTTCAGACGAAGTTTGTCTGATGAACCGAAGGTTTTGCCTTGAACTTGGAGGTTCAAGATAAAATAGAATAAAGTATGTTCATGAAATAAATAAATACAGACTTTCTGAAAAAAAAGCACAACTCAGGAGTCCGCGGGAGGCGAGGTTGATTTTTTGGCGGGAACGCACATTTTATTCTGCGAAGAAAGGATATATTTACACGTGTAGTCTCTCTTTTATATTTCTCGCAACCAAAGCGGCAATAGGTATATCTAGTATACGAATAGTATACAAATGGCATCAGGACGACGCATACCAAATAAAAAGAGGGAGGTAGTTTTTGTGAGGGGCGCGAAAGGCCGTAGCTACGTAGCTCTAGAGTAAGAGGGGGGGGGGGGGTCCAAATAGAGTTTGTACGTATAATACATATATTAAGTATCAGAAGAAAAATAAAACAAACGCCCAAGAAACAGACACTAAATAAATTAAAATTTAACAAAAAAATATATATTTTCTACTCAGAGCAACCGGCTTGGATTGAGCCGAAAAGGGGGTGGGTTCGACTTGGTGTTAGTTGGTTGTTGTTGAGCTGGCTCGTAACTCTTCTTAGAACCCCTGGAACTGGAAGCATTGGAGAAAGAGCAAGGTAAGCCGGACCCACAGTAGGGGAGGGGGGGGGGGTTGCTCTCCCTCGCGCGCACGACGCCGCCGGCTGCCGCCGTCAAAGCAAAGCTTCGAAGCCTTGCCTCGGTTGAAGTGAAGCAGCAGTCGGCAGTCACCTCACCGGTCAGTCAGTCGTCGTCGTCGTCATCGCTCACGGTCAATTCAGTACTTCACAGGCGGTCGTCCAGCACGCAGCTCTTGTTTCCAAAGTCAAGTTGTCACCTGCTCTCCTCCAGGAGGTAAGACCTCGTGATTATCCATTACACTCGTCCCCGCTTACCTCGGGCCAGGGTTCATCTCGAACCGCTGAGCGCGAGCGTCGAAACAACACCCGCGCTCGTGCCGTGTGTTGTCCCTCGAGCGCGCGCGCGCCGCTCTTGACACCCGCGCCCCGCCCGGGCGCGCCCCGGCCCCGCCCGCGCCCGGGCGGGGGGGGGGGGGGGGGGGGGGGGGGGGGCTGCTCTCCCCGTGACCGGTCTCCCGTCGAGTCGGTCCCCTTCGGCGCGAGAAATGTCGTACTTTCGACGGCAGCCAGCCCCGCGCGGTTTCCACGACCAAAGAGTCCAGTGCGCCCGGGAACTCGCCACGACTGTTGGACACCGTGTCATGGCGTCGCTAAGCCACGAGAGCCGTGCCGCTCAGCGAGCTCGAAATTTTGTTTTGGCCGTTAAAATACGCGTGCAGAGGAGACTGGGGGGGGGACTTGGTGGCCACGACTCGATTTTTTTTTTTTCGGGGATTTTTGAAGAAAATATTCCGCCGACCGGGACGCCATATTTCCCAAGATACGAGCGTTCGCTGGCATCTGAAGACGCCGGGTGTGTGACTGCGCGGCGGGTGGTGTGGTTGCGAGAGTGTGCATGCGTGTTTATGTACGCGGGTTGATTCGTGCCTGTGTGTCGACGCGAAGTCGCGAGAAAGGGCGGGAAAGGTCGATGCCATTCGAGGGGCGCGCGCGCTTTGGGACGCCGCTGCCCTGGAAATGTTAATTGATGCCGTTCCGGATACCGAGCTCCGCCTCGCTATCAACTCTTGACTTTTTGATTTTCTTCGAGTGGCCCGGTCGGTTTTATGCTTTATCCGCTCTTTTTTTTTTTTTTTTTTT
>JAPYYV010006208.1:0-15038 GCA_030522625.1 Copidosoma aretas | reverse complement strand
TTAGTAATCGTCAACGATTATTTATAATAATCATTAAAAGTTTCAAGTCAAGTCCGATATGACTGAAAGATAGTTGGAGACAAAAAGTTTTATTCATGGTTGTACTCATGTGCATTAAGTATGCGCGCAGCGTTTCTTTAGTTACATGACATATGACAAAGTTTATACAAATACCTGCCGATTCGAATAGAATGCTCTAGTGTACCGGGGTATTAATTTGACTTGATAAAGGATAGTTGCACAATGATTTTGTGAGTTGGAATCATGCTACTGGATTTAAAATAGAAATGTACTGTGAGCTATTTTAATGTTAAGCTCTATTTTCTTACTATAATTTTTCATCCTTCAAAAGCTTTTGATCATTAGGAAAAAAAGTTGAAACCTAGAGCTGACTACTTATAGTTGAAAATTTTTCGTTGAAAACCCAATCATAATCATGAATTTGCAACTGATGAATGTTTGATCTCCAAGTTTCTCGCCAGAGGATGGATGCTCTGTCACTTTGTGTCGTCTGGGTGGATCTTGATCTGTCGAAACATTTGGTAGCAGAGCTGCGGACACACGGCTTTCTGGAATCAAAGTGGCCCCGCAACCATTTTCAACGACGTGACACAAGGCATCGCCCATCTTTTTTTTGGCAAGCGATTCGGTGGCACGGGGGGATGAGAGGAGAGAGGCAGTTTTCGTTTTTACAACACAGCCGTATCTTTAAACTACCCTTCTCCACTACGTCACGTCTGCTCCTTCTTTTTATCGCCCTATCGTCGGCTTCGCAGCGGTAAGCGCCTATACTTCTTCGGCATTCGAGCGAGGTCGAGCGAGCGGGGGGAGAAGCTCGCTGCAGGAAGGATCAGTAAGTAAAAACAAGTTTTTCTCTCTCTCTCTCGCTCTCATATTTCAGTAGTGCTATTTCTTATTTTTCAAAATCCTCGGTATACAGGCTTGTTATTACGTATTTTCTTGTGGCCTTCCTTAAGGTGGCTCCAGTGCCCAGTGCCGTGACTAGTGGGTGCATAAACAGTGCGGAGCAAGCGGTTGTGTTCAACTTGCTAGAACTCACGCGATTGTACACTAATCATCACCAAAATAAATGAAAATATTCCCCAGGTGATGTTGTTTCTTACAGTTTTTGGAAAAATCTTCAACATATTTTCGTTCAAGCAGAAAACAATGATAACCTTAAAATTCACGAAATGCACTTCTTTAATGGAGAAAAGTCTGTTACAAATTGTTTAAATCCCAAATTTTTTTTAACAGCAGTGTTACATCACTCGTTCATAACATTATTACAAAGTTTCAGGTCAAAACATTGAGAAGCAATATTCCAGATGCAATTTCGTAACACAGTCTAGAGCCACCACGTGTTTTTTTGTTTATATTTTAATTTATAACATTAAAAATCAAACGTTGGTCTCGGGACTATAAAATTCTAATCAATTCTACGTCTCATAAACTTTCGTTTAATATCTGATATGCTTGGATTGTGTTTTTATTTTGAAGTAATCAGAGAATATAGGTAATAGATTTGGAGGATGAAATTTTTGCTTAAATAAAACAAGTGTAAACGAGAGTAGCAATAATATTATCTTATCTTAATTGGTCGATCACTTACAAATATTCTTATCACAATCCAAGCAAATCAGATATCAAACAAGATTATGAGTCGTAGAATCGATTAGCACCTTAGGGCACCGAGATCAACGTTTGATTTTTAATGCTATAAATGAAAATGTAAACAAAAAACCTGTGGTGGCTCTAGACTGTCTTACGAAATTTTATCTAGAATCTTTTCTTCTCAATATTTTGACCTGAAACTTTGTAATAATATTATTAAGGGGTGATGTAACAATTCTGTTAAAGAAATTTGGTATTTCAACAATTTGTTTCAAGTCAAACCCGCCTTGCGTGATATGTTCTGGTAGTCATTGGCTCTTCGGATGCAAAAAATTGAAAGACATGTCGATTCAACAAAGAGTTCAGTTTTCTAAAAAGGAGAAACTCTGTTCAAACTGTCTTCAAGCTTCTTATTTTACTGGTAAATGTCCTTCAGACAAGCGGTGTTTCATTTGTCAAGGAAAACACTATACTCGGCTTTACCCAGAAAACTCAATCTTAAACATTACAAAACCAGGTTCTTCTCCAAATACCTGCGACTAGTTCCATGTCTTCATCAGAGCAAAACGGCTTAACACAGGAAGCTACGGCGTCGTGTTCTGCCACAACCTCATACATCGTCGCTCACTCAACGTATCGGAAGAGTGTGCTTTTGCAAGCTACTGCTCAGGTGACGCTAGTCGATTTAAAAGGAAATCAAGGGAAATTCAGATTCCGTTCGTGCTTTCATTGATCCTGGCTCGCAGCGATTGCTCGTTTCAAAACGAGTTGCTGGGGTCAGACTTAGTGCTTCGATAATCGAAATACCATTCGAGAGTGATCGGCATCCTACTCGCGCGGGGCAGGGCGCGTGGCGGGGTGACCTTTGTTACATTTTTGTCACTTTTTAGTATACATGTGACAGTCAATCTCAAATGGTATTGCGTGTATCGAAGTGCTTAATCAGACCCCTTAGCTACTTTCGTTAAAACCTACAAGGATGTCTATGTCAGTTGTTGGTCTTGGTGGCACTGTCACTTCAAAGTCACAAGCTGAAGTGCACCTGACTTTAAAATCCAGAGTCGATTTGCAGTTCAGTTTAAACGTCACGGCTCTAGTTTAGGATGAGTTGACGAGACTCATTTCTTCAAGAAAACGAGCGGTTCAGGTTTGGTCACACATTTGTGGACTTCCATTGGCTGATCCTTAGTTTTCAAAACCCGATAAGGTTGATTGTGGCTTAGGCACGGACATTTAAGCATTGATAATTAAGGACGGTCTAAAGATCGGGCCGATTGGTACTCCCGTCGCGCAACAATCAGTCTTTGAGCGGCTGCTTACTGGTCAGGCCCATTCGAAACTTACGTCTGCAACACATGGCTCAATTTAAGTTTTTCATACCTTCACAGAGCCTTTCATCACAAGTCTTCTTCAAAAATTCTGGGGGATAGAAGAGATTCAGTGCCATAAGATACTGTTTTCAGAGGAAAAATTCTGTGGGCAACACTTCGTTGATACTAACTATCGTGATGAGCATGGGAGGTTCGTAGTGCGTCTCCCTCTTTCGAAAATCCCCAGCTTCACCGACTCTTGAGAAATCGCTCACACTTGTCTTCTGCGCTTAGAGAAACGGTTGGACCGCAATGAAAGCCTTTCGGATGCCTACAAAGCTTTCATGCTCGACTATCTTGCTTTGAATCACATGGAATTGGTATCACCAGATGCTTGATCTCATGCTGGGTATTTTATGCCTCATCATACTATCTTCAAGCAAAATGATTCACAAAAAATTCGCGTTGTGTTAAACACGTCACAGAAGGATTCAACTAGTCTCTCGTTGAATGACGTTCTCTTAGCTGGTCCCAAGCTAAAAACTGAAATATCGGCTGTCTTAACACAATGGCTTTTTTTTAGATATGCCTTTACAACGGACGTAGTCCAAATATTTCGGCAGATCAAGGTACATCCAGACGACACAAAGTGGCAGAACATCCTCTGAGGAGCTGACAGTTCACAGCCAGTCCAGGAATTCAAGACTACGACAGTGACATATAGAACTTCTTCTGCTCCTTTTCTAGCACTACAGGTTATGAAACAACTTGCACTAGAGGGAGAGAAAACACACACCCGGAAGCTGTAGCCACTATTCAGTATCAACTATATGTCGATGGCATTTTTACTGGCTCAGACGATCTGGAGAGAGCCCGAGAAATCAGGGATGAGCTCATCTCGCTACTTGCATCTGTGGGCATGAACCTAAGCAAGTGGGCGTTTAATCAACCTTACGGACTCGATGAACTGCTGCCAAACACACATGGAACGTGGAGGTCAAATCTATTGAGGTAATATCAACTCTTGGTTTAATTTGAAATACAAAAACAGATTACTTTAACTTTCAGGTGTCAACCCCTACACGTTCAATTAAATCTACAAAGCGTACAAAGCTTTCCAAAATCATGATGTTGTTTGATCCTCTGGGCTGTTTAACCCCAGTGATTAAAGTCGCAAAAATAATGTTACAGGAACTCTGGCTCCACAAACTGGACTGGGACGAGTCACTGCCTGATCTGTTGCTTCAGCGCTGGCTCCATTTTTGTGACGACTAAACCCATGTGGCTGATGTTTCTATACCACGGTGCACTGGCTTAACTACTGCTGGCTGGCGAGTGGCACCTTCACGGATTCGCCGACGCATCCAAGCAAGCTTAAGCAGCTTGCCTCCACGTCATGGTTCCAGGAAATAAGACGACGCTGCCTATGGCCAAGCCAGAAGTGGCCTCACTAAGAGTAGTTTAGTTGACAAGGCTAGAGCTATGTGGAAACTTACTCCTTACTAGGCTTGCTACACAGCTATTATCAAGTCATCGCAAACTACCAACAACCGTCAACTTTTGGACAGATTCTTAAATCGTCTTGGAGTGGCTTAACGGTCAGCCCTCCAAGTGGCCGACCTTTATAGCAAACAGAACGAGTGAGATTATCTCCTCTTTTCCAGACACCCCTTGGAAGCATGTGAGATGGGCCCAGAATCCAGCAGACTGTGTAACTCGGGGATTCACGACTTCACAGCTCTTGGCTTCTGATCTTTGGTGGAATGGTCCAGCGTGGCTCACAGCAACTGAGTCTGCCTGGCCTCGCTCTCGAGTTGATAAGCAATAGGTTTATGCCTTTCTTACTGAGGACTTAGCGGACACTTATTAACCTTGAAAACCACTCGAATTACTTTGTTTACCCTCATTTAGGCAAACAACAAGTTTTTTGAAAATTCTGAGAATTCTTACCTACATTAAACGTTGGCAGACCAATGACAAACTTCCTTGTAGCCAGAGAATTTTCGGGCCACCAACGGTGGACGAGCTCAATGCTGCCAGGATTTTTATTTTAGAGCCATTCAAATCTGTCACTTTGCCGAAGATAGATGCCGCACAGTGGAAGATTTCTAGTTTAAAGTGTCAGAAACCTTATATCTCAAGAAGGAAAAGAGATAATCAAAAAATTCTTGATGGAGCTTAAAGCTGAGATAATAGTGAACTAAAAAAAATTATAGAGAACTTTGGAACGTGAAATCCTAACCTCCAAATTAATGGAATATCCCTCAAAAAAACAAAATTTTAAAAAAGGTATAGTTACCGTCAGAAAGATTATTTCTCGAAGATACGATACTATTATAACAGAATATTAAGTTTACTTTTTTTTAACATAACCTAAAAGCTTGAAATTTTGAATTTCTAGTCTTGTAAATCTCACACCTCGAGAAGAAAAGAGGTAATCGGAAAATTCTTGATAGAGCTTAAAGCTGAGATGGTAGCAAATAAAATAAAACTATACAGATATTAAGAATGTAAAATCCTAAGCTTTAAATTTATAGAACCTTTAAATAAATAATTTGTAGAACATAATAAAAAATAAAAAATTGAATTAGCATTTTAATGATAGATTTGAGAGCATACATTACTATGATTAAAAAAATTTGAGTTTTATTTTATTCAACATAACCTAATAGCATCTAATTTCGTATTTTAAATATTGCAAACGCAATATCTTGAGAAAGAAATGAGAGGATCTAAAAATGTTGTACTTTGAAGGCAAAATCAGAGTGAATAATAGTTATTCTTATCATAATGATTTTAATAACATTCAGTAAGACAGTCATAAAAAAGTTATTTATTTATTATTGAAATACGAAATATATACTTTGCACCTCCTTACTACAGCAGTCGACGGGAAATGAACCACCTGGAGTGATATCATGTAACATTTGAGAATGTTTTTTCGACCGATTTTCGTCAACTGCACGTGCGTAGAAGCCTAAAATTAGTCGAAATAACATTTTCAGAGGTTACATGATACCACACCTGAAATCTACATTCAATGTCTATCATACGTGGATTTTACGTAGATTTTACCTACAATAGTCCACGTACAATACAATAAATGAGAGTAATTATTCAACTTTTCGCAATTATTGTACCACACTCAACGACATTTTATCATTGTCTATCAGGCAAGAATTCTTTTTCCCACGTTGTATCTACGCGATATTGTCGTGGAATCAGTGTAGAATCGACGTGAAATAGACATAGTATTCACGTAGACTTATGCAGTAGGGAAGCATAATTGACTGTTTCACACGGAGTCCATGTGGAATCCACAGGTAACAAGCATGGAATCCAGATAGTATTAACCTACAATTGACGTGAAAATAAGATAGAATCCAAGTAGACTCGCATTGGGCTACATAGCTTCGGACTATTTTTTTTATTCATTACAAAGCATTAGATTTTAGAGCATATAATAGTTAAAAAGAAAAAAAAAAGGAAGTGGATTATTGAGTTATGCAGAATATAAGTAATGTACTAAATCAACAAAAGCAATTTTGTTGAATTATTTAGTATTGATTTCTTGCGATATACATAATGCATTCATTAAAAAAAATATACTCACTCGACAGTACAGGGTTCCTAATTATTTATTGATTGGATTGGAATAAAATGTTTTATATATGAATGAATGAAAGAAAATAGTTAAAAATAAATAAAAAAGATATAATATGAAATATCATTTCATCCAAGCACATGCCAAAATCCAAAAAAATAAAATTTACTTGACATGGAAAAATCTTGTGAAAAAAGGTAAGAAAATAAGCAGTAGTACCAAATTTTTTTTTATTAATTCTGATAAATGAGTCCAGATCAGGAAAAAAATAGCGGTAATAAATGAACTGAAGCTATTCAGAAGTAAAAAATTCCGAAAATTTAATGTGCCTTTTCAATTGGTAAACAATCTTGTAAATTCTTGTGAATTCGCGAAACGGAATTTCAAAGTATAAAGTTATGTTGAAGGGTGTCAAAATACCTATTTTGCAAGAGTAGTAGAACATATTTAAGAAACAAAAGCCTTAAAGGTAAGTAAATCATCAATCACAAATCACAGTTCAAGTCAAGTGTTAGGTTGTTGCTGAACAGCTCTAGAGAAAAATATTAATTTATGGGTATATCAGCAAAAATGGGTACCCGTACTACATGTTTTCAGTCAATAGAGGAAAAACAAAGTTTACATGAACCTTTTTATTCAGCCAGCTTCTGATTCTTCAGAATCTTTGATGACATTATTGGCCGCATATAAGGTTCAGAATCTAAGTCGATTGCTGGATACATCGATGCAGAGCAGGTGGCAGGTACTTGTACTGCATCACTCCAATTCAATACAGTTTAAGAAGTAAGTGGATACGTTGACCACTCTGTCTTGTAAACTTCCAAATTTGAAGAATAATTAATAACGAAGGGTCGATGTGTTATGAAAACTTTATTAACCTGTAGAGCCAATACACTGTAATTAGTCGATAGAAACAAAGACAACTGAGTGTTGGCAACCTCCAAACTTGAAGAACCTTTAATGACATAAAAAAACATGACGTAAAAAACAAAATAAATACCATTCTGTCAAGTTTTTTTTACCAGGTTTCAATTTCTATAGCAATTAGTGCAATCGCATGGAGACATCGATTTGAGTTCCAGAGATTTTTAATTTCATCAACTTTGTGATACTTCTATGAATGAACTTAGATGATTCAACTAGTCTATTCCCCTTTCTAATACTGTCAGTTCACTTAACTAAAAAAAATAAACATTGAATATAATAAAGAATTGAAAAAAACAGGCTTTTAAAATTATTGACAGCAACTTACCTGTGCATATGCAAAACTAAGCGGTTAGTTTAGGCATCTCTTCAGCTTTTAATACGAGCACTTATTATATCATTCACTGCCTGCATGACGTGAGATAAATATAGAACTATATAAACATACAGTACAATCTAGCCTTACCGGCTGAAAATACTGACAATAATAATTACAAGTATAATAAACATTATCTATTGAATGGAATAGTTCATTAAAAATCTCTTGATTATTGTCAGTATTATCACGGACCAAAATTTCTTATAAAATACTTTGAAACATGTAAAATGTGCTCTCTACATTTCTTCGATATAATGTTCGTCCATAATGAGCACATATGCCGCGCCGTCACTAATATTCAGTCGAAAATTCTTCCGAATGCCGACATCGTTAATAGATGTGCCAAAGTAATTTAAAGCCATGATATATATTTTTATATTATCTACACATTTATCAAACAATTTTTAATTTTTTATGTTCGCACTGCGCGTAAATTTACTAAGGTGTTTATTTAACCTCGAATGTACAAGCATATTCTTAAAGCAACAAATTCTGGTTCCTATACACATTCAAAAATATCATTAGTTTTGGAAAAATATCGTCATTCGCTACGCTAGCTTAATATCAGGCCAGTATATCTATTGTTGCTCAAAAACGGCAGAAGCAACAAAATTGGCTTTTAGACTCGTGCGCTCAACGTATATTGTCCAAGGCAATTGACTTCAGCCCGTATTTCAAAGCGTATTCTTAAAGCAAAAAATTAGCAACAAATTCTGGTTTCCATACACATTCAAAAAAATAATTAGTTTTGAAAAAATATCGTCATTCGCTACGCTAGCTTAATATCAAGCCAGTACATCCATTGTTGCTCAAAAACGGCAATAGTAACAAAATCGGCGTTTGGACAACAAATTAGAAAAAAATTAGCAACAAATTATCCACGAGTAATGAAGCTCTCAAAATAATTCCAATGTGTTTTGGGGCTACGCTAATATCGTCGACTCGTGCGCTCAACGTATATTGGCTAAGGCCCTCGGTTTAGCCCAGACTTCAAAGCATATTCTTAAAGCAACAAATTCGCAACAAATTCTGATTCCCATTTACAATCAAAAATATCAGTTTTGGAAAAATATCATCATTGGCTACGCTTACTTGATATCAAACAAGCATATGCATAGTTGCTCGAAAACGGAAAGAGCAACAGAATTGGCTTTTGGGCAACAAATCAGCAACACATTATCCACGTGTAATTTAGCCCTCATCATAATTCCAACGTGTTCTGGATCTACGCAAATCCGCTCAGCGTATATTGGCTAAGGCATCCGGTTAAACCCGGATTTACAAACATATTCTTAAAGCAATAAATTAGCAACAAATTCTTGTTCCCATACAAATTCGACAATATTATTAGTTTAGGAAATATCGTAATAGTTTTGTGGCTTTATGATGTGGCTACGCTAGGTTGATAGACATATTTTAAACATCGATCGGCGGTCGAGATCACTGAGTACTCGCATCCCTCAGTTCTTAGCGCATATTGAATTCGAATTATAGAAGGTATTGATCTTATGAGAATCAATCGGTTTACGGGATCGAGCATCTGCATTGGTATTTAAACGTCCAGATTTATATTTGCAAGTATAATAATATCCGCTAAGTTTTGCCTTCCACCGATTTAGTCGACTCATGTGTCAGTAGTTAAAATAAATGGTTTATCGAGGTCACCGCATGCAAGCACCGAAGCTTCACAAAAAGCCAATAAATTTTTGAATCTGTTTTGTTGTTCTTCAGTCTGATCAAATTTTTGGCCTTTACGTAATAACATAGTTAAAGGCTCAGAAATTTTAGCATAATCTTTTATGAATCTACTATAATATCCTGTAAGGCCCAAAAATTCTCGAATTTTCGTACATTATGTAGGTATCGGAAAGTTTTTGACCGCATTCGTTTTCTACGGATCAGGTTTTACACCGTACTTTTCTATTTTATGGCTTAGATACGTGACTTCCGGGGTTAAATACTTGCATTTTTCAAGTTGTTATTTTATGCCAGCACCCGCTCGCACTGGTCTCTCGAACAATTTTTTAAATTTTTATTTCATGTTTCTCTAACGCTTTGCAAGCCTAATAAAAGCGTATCCATAAGTCTTTGGAAAGTAGCTGGTGTATTACATAATCCGAATGGCATACCTACATACTCGTAATGACCATAAGGAGTACTAAAAGCTGTTTTGTGACGGTCTCCTGCGAAAACTTTAATTTGATAGAATCTAGTTGCGAAATAAAATACGGAAATTAATTTTAAACCCCTGATTTTTCTGGTATTTCTGTAATATTGAGTAACGCATACGCGTCAGGTATAGTTTCAGCATTTAAGGACCACGCACTTAAAATATGGGATTTTGTGCACCCGTCAAATTTTTTAAAAATCATTGGTTATGGTAGCTTACACCTCCCTTGAAGTAGTCTTGTGGGTTAAAGGTCTAAAAATCATCCAGGGGCGGAATGGGGGATGAAGTAAAGGTGGTAAGTCAGTAGTATAGGTCAATGTATGGGGCGGCAGACAAAATACATCCTAATAATGCACTGCATCCTTGAAGATTTGCTTACGAGTTTTTATTTCAATCTCAACAACCTTTAATCTTCAACACCTAACCTCAAAGACCCTCTCAAATTCTTGCAATGGCAATTTTAAAGCTAAATAGTTCTGTAAAGGAGGACTTCTTAATAATACGTGAAGCGTGAATTGCTCCAATACCCGTAGCTTCTTAAATGTAAGCTCAATCATAGATTTTGAACTACCTAAACTAACCTTAAATCAAAAAATACAATTATTAATAGGACAATGTTTGTATCTCGATTTAAAAAAATATTAATATTTGTATAATGAGGAGCAAGAAAACATGTTTTTTGTTACAATAATAGTGATATTAAAAGTTTATATGAGGTTTATTTTAGCGCACGATAAAATCTTTATAAAAAAGACACTGGACACATTATACATTTAAAGCTTGGTATCTTTCAGGAACATCTGCGACACTGTCAAGTACAGCCGTACTTGGATACCTTATATTAGGTTGGTGGCGAGCATATCCAAGGAACCAAAGAGCGCTTGCTATGTGAGCACAACAGCCGAGCGTTCTAGCTCCTCTTTTACAAGTACAATAGTACCCTAGAATTGGTTCTTCATCTTGATCAATATTATCTAAAGGCCTATATTGAATCCATACTTGGTATCTTGAGCTATTTCTAAATCTAAAGTACACTCTTAATCTAATCAGTCCTAATTCTTGTCTGTATTCATCAACATGTAGCTCTTCATTTTCTTCTCTGGATAGGGAATCTTGAATATAGGATGCCGATGAATTCAATTGATAAACACTAATAGTCACATCTCGAAGGTAATCCGATGTAAGATTTGGGATATTTAATACATGTTCATGAGTAAGTCTGTTCCAGTTGGCACCACGTCTTGCAAGATTTTCTTGATTAACTCGATTTTGAAAATGATTCTCTGTATTAGCTCTTGCTAACATAAATCGAGCTAACTCTGCAGTAGCCCCTTCCATTAAGATACTTTGTCGATATCGATTTATGATTGCTCCAGCTATAAGATAAAAATCTCGGAGGTTAATGACGTGGTGAAACGGTATGATTTCCTTAAAAAACTTAAAAATACATCATAGATGACCGTTTCTTGCTTCTACGATCCATCTATTTTTAGTTATTAATCTAGTTTCGTTTGCACCTTCAGACAGAATTTTCGATCACTCTATTTAATGACGAACCAAATCAACCGAAACCAATTGTTCTTGTGGACGGTACATATAGCTACATTGAGAAGTCGCGCAATTTTCAAGCTTTGAGGTAGTCCTACTGTCTCCATAAAGGGCGACACTTAATTAAGCCAGTATTATTAGTAGCTCCTGATAGATATATATTGGATATACACGGCCCTTATTTTTTCTGATTTAAGAAACAATGATGATGCCATATTTCAAAAAGAATTCGAAAATGAAGAAAGTGCTTTACGAGAGTGGCTGGGAGAAAATTCTATATTGATTGTTGATCGAGGTTACAGAGATGTTGTGCCTTTATTGGAGCGCTTAGGAATAGACTACATTATGCCAGCATTACTAGAACGAGGCCAATGGCAATTAATTGTAGTTAAGCCCCAGTAACTATAGTTAATTGCCTTTTAGTCATGCTGGCATAAAGTAGTCTATTCCTAAGCGCTCCAACAAAGGCACTCTGTAACCTCGATCAACAATCAATATAGGATTTTCTCCCAGCCACTCTCGTAAAGCATTTGCTTCATTTTCGAATTCTTCTTGAAGTATGGCAGCATCATTGTTTCTTGAATCAGAAAAATAAGGGCCGTGTATATCCAATATACATCCATTAAGAGCTACTAATAATACTGGCTTAATTAAGTGTCGCCCTTTATGGAGACAGTATGACTGCCTCAAGGCTTGAAAATTACGCGACTTCTCAATGTAGCTATATATACCGTCCACAAGAACAATTGGTTTCGGTTCATTTGGTTCGTCTTTAAATAGAGTGTTCGAAAATTCTGTAACATGCTGCCGTACGTACTCTTCACGAGTAATTGCATTGAAACCAATATTTGTAGGTACAAAACGCAACATGAGAGACAGACGTACATTCCTGACAGCCAAACTTACGGCCTATCTACTAGAGTAATTGAATAATAATTTTAAAAAGTCATCGGATAGTCCTTTTTGAAGCTTACAAAGAAATAACAGTAAATCTATTCTGCACACCCTTCTACTTTGATTCATATATTCAACTGGATCACAAAATCTATACATGTCATCGAATTGTTCTTTAGTGATTGGGCTTATTAATTGAAAATAATCGTCAGAAAATGAGTCGAGATTATTAAAATTTGGTTGCTCGGGCCGAGCAGAGATTCTTAATATTTCCAACAAATCAATGAGTTCTTGACCAGCAAGTTGATATAGTCTGTTGAGACTAACCAAACCTGGGAGAAAAACTCGAAACATGATCCCATCATCATTAAGATGATGTAGGCAGCAGCGTGCTCGGTTAGGAACGTATATATTAGTATTAATAAATATATGAGCTCTGCATTGTGCAGAAAGCTCAACAGTTCTTTGATTGTGACAAATTATGCAGGCATGATTTCCAACTAGACGTAAGACGTTAAATCGCGCACAAGAAGGATCACCTTTTAATCGAACTACAGTATTTATCAGATTTAGACAAGTTATGCAAACTCGATTATCATTATTAAACTCAGCCTGCTCTCTTTGAAGATTTAATCTAAAACGAATAGCTACAGCACGTTTTGGCTTATTATCATCACCATTTAAACGAGACATTGTTCTTGGAATCGCAGCTTCATTGCACACAAAACAGTTGATCCTTGCAGCCACTTAGTCATCAAAAGAGTTCAACATTTACGGTATTACAGCTGATGGCTATGATACATTATCTGTCAATTAAAAACTAAAAACTTACTTTGCAGCAAAATAAAAACAGAAAATATTCAGGCAAAATGATTTACAATGAATGCTTCTGTGCGACGTTTAATATACAATTTAAGGTTAGCTTCAGATATCTAAAAAATAGAAGAATCGTGTAAAAATATATATTTTCACTGAGTGTTTAGATACTTACATTTATAATAATAGTAACAGATGAGTAGTTCTTTTGCACGATAACTTCAATACAGGTATAAATATATTCATGCTTGTGCACCTTATTTTTTATACAATATCTTGTGTCGTTACAAATGTTGCAGTAAAGTGGGTACTCGTTAAATATTAAAAAAAAATGTTTTAAGCGACGGTTTCAAACTATTATTAGATAAAATGTAAGTTCGTGTAGTGTAATACGCTGACTATACGTGTAGTACACTGACCAGGGTATACTACACTTTCGCTGAGTGCAGAACCATCTCTGAATCCAGTACTATACATTGTCTATTGCTATAGCTATATAAAATATAGACCGAGTATCCATATAGCATATCGGGCTTGAATCTGGCGGGAAAGCAGCTCATTGAGTTATGTAGATTCTCTACTCACACCTCAGCCATGATTGCTTGTTTGTCCAGGACGAGCAAACAAGGGGCAAACCAGCAAACGAGGAAGTGCGCACACCAATCAGGCCTACGTAACTCTACTTACTCGACAGCACTTCTGGAGTCTGATCCTGACTCTTCGATATCTCGCAAATTGCTGCGAGGTGGCTGATTACACATTATATGTAAATTACCAAACGTACAGACATTAAGGTCTATTTACAGGTTACGTGACGTATTCATAGGCCAACTTGCAGCGATTTGCAAGATATCGAAGAGTCGGGATAAGACCCCTGCTCAAGTTTCAATATCATGTTATATTGCATTGGATGCGAAGTCTATTTTCTATGTAGATATCAACTGCTAGGCAGATGCGCATGTATTTTATATGTATTAATTACATATAAAATACATATCTAATATGAGTAATAAAGAAATAATCTTACATGTATGGCATACGTAATATACATGTTTTACATTTGTATTATGTCTGAAAATAACACTTTCAGTGCTCCTGATTTCACTGGACGTATTCAGAATGATTGGACTCTCGTATCTCTGGTACTTTAATTCACGCCAATAGTTGCGGTGGAGCGTCCGAAACGCAGGCGAACACAGTGATGTAGCTGCGGTCTGAAGAGCTGAAGTACAGGGCAGCCATCCTTCATATGGTCCACTGAATCTAGCATCTAAATCGTTTCGTTTGTTCCTAATACTATTGCTGAATCTATGAGCTTGCTTACTCTGCGTTTAAGATTCGTTAATTTTTTTTTCTTTTATAAGTCGTGCAAATAATGTTTCTCAAACTATTTATTTTTCGTCACACTAGTTGATACTCATTAAGGGGGCTCCTGCGCGAAGTGATACCAACCAGGAAATAATTGAGTTAGTTGGTATCACTGCTGCTTGCTGCTGTATATACATATACATGATGCAAGCATCATCTGCACCATCATATATACATATAGCTGTATGGTAAAAAAATGATACGACCCATATTCCACGGAATATCTCGAATTATTCTATGGATACCGATATTTTGCGAGCTACCATCTGAACGCTGAGGTTTTTTTTTCAAAACAGTCCGTGTCTTAATACATAACTCCTTGATTATGGTTAGAAAATTACGATGTTTTCACGTTGCTCCATAAGAGGTTGTGTATAATGTGCGAACTTTGAGAGCAAATATCTCGATATT
>JAPYYV010006207.1:0-16119 GCA_030522625.1 Copidosoma aretas | reverse complement strand
AAAAAACCACCGACCTGTAGTGCCTCGCCGGCCCGTGGTACGTATTGTGCGCGTAGCCGCTGCTGGAGCTGAACTCGTAGTCCGGCCCCAGATGGGCCGAGCTCCTGTTCGAGCCGGGGTCCGGCTGCTGATGTGCGTGCGCGGCCCACCACCTCGACGAGCCCGCGGTCCCCGTCGTCGAGGTCTCGTCGTCTCCCGTCCCGTGCACCGGCGGCGGCACCGTCGGCTGCCTCGACTGCAACCTCGGATGGACGGGCGACACGTTGGCCAGCCGCACGTCAAAGTCCATGGCGATGCTGGCGAGCATCGCCCCGATGTTGCAGATCACGAGCTCGATTATGCCCAGCCGGGGCTTCTTGCCCGCGGCCTCGAGGCCCCCGTTGTACAGGCTGGGCAGCGGCATCGGCATCGGCATTATGTAGGGCCCGGTCAGGCCCGGCTTCGGGGGATACTGGGGGTAGTCCGCCCCGGCATTCGGGCTCGTCGTCGTTGCCACCGTCGTAGCTGCTTCTGCTGCTGCTGTCGGTGAAGTTGTTGACGCCCAGTCCGTCAGGCCGGTGCCGCCGCTCGTTATCTGCTCGCTCGCCAGCAGCGTGTAATCTGTTGTGGAGACAGCATCGGGTTTTTGGGTGCTTCAACTTTTTCTTCTTCGTTTACGATTTTTCCCATCAACTTTTTTAACTTTTGGACTTTTGAATATTCAAATAATGATCAAACGCTATATTGTTCTTGCTTTGTATGAAACTCATCTTACCTGAGTGCGACGACGACATATTACAGAGCCATTCGTGATAATTATTTATGTTTCTTCGCATTAAAACAACACACTATAAGTTTGAAAGGTGTATCTAAATCTATATATTCAACATGATAATGTATATGCACAGACGCATGCGACGTTCATCGAATATGCTCAGTCAGATGTATATGTTATAGTATACAGTACAGAGGTGCAAAAGAGAAGTGATAAATCAATTAAAGGACTTCATTGGTCGGCAAG
Organism: Copidosoma aretas; assembly: GCA_030522625.1. Classification (NCBI taxonomy): domain Eukaryota; kingdom Metazoa; phylum Arthropoda; class Insecta; order Hymenoptera; family Encyrtidae; genus Copidosoma; species Copidosoma aretas. Next base: position 15,119 of record JAPYYV010006207.1, on the reverse strand, counting down.
CTTTTGCATGACGCAAGAGGAGAGAACGGCTCGGTCTTTATTTTTTCATTCATAGACGCTTTTCACTTAAATGCATTCAATCGTTTTTGTTTTCTTGATTATTTTGTTCATTGTGTTCGAAATTCATTATCTGCGAATACGACTGAAAACTCACAGTGATGATGCACTGATTAGTATACTATTAGAAATTAAATCTCTCGACACATAGTGATATAATGCTCGTTGCTTACGTGAATCATACAAATTCAGCAATTAAATTCACGGCGAAATCGTGCAATTTGTTCATCTGTTGATTTTTTTTTTTTTTTTTTTTTTATTCATCAAACACTAATACGTGATAGAATAAATTAATAATACATGCAGTATTAAAATAAACAAATAAAAAGAGCATTTACAAAACAAAGCATGAATTAATTATGCTAGCTACAATCATTCACAAGTACACATAAAAAGTATCACAGTCATAAAATTAAACACAAAATAGGGATTTACGGAGGAGAGAGATTGGAAACAATAAGGGATTATTCAGGATTACTACGAGGATAAAAATAAAATCATGCTAGATGAATATTTTTTACGCTCGATGCTTATCCGTTATTTCAAGTCCAACCATGTCTTGTGTTGGTTTAAAAAGTTTAGTAAATCTACAGACGACTTGTTATTGTTACCAGAGTATGTTAATTTGTCAAATCAATTATGGTTAAAAATTACGTGTTAGAACATCAATGAGAGAAAAATGAATTCTTCAGGACCGAGCGATAAGCCGAGCGTAAAAAGTAACACAAAAAAACAAAGTAATAATTTAACGAAAAGAAAACAAATCAATTTTTATAACTCAAAAAATTACTTTTATTGAAAAAAATTTTCATTTTCACTTTTTAAAATCTATTCGCTAAATACAGTTGTGTAGATGTGTATATGTGCAGGTGTGTATATAGCAATAATATAAAATAATAAAAACGACTTCGTGGCGTAAATATTACTTTTCTCATTTTGCAGTACTAATAGATTAAAAACAAAGAGGAGAAGAAAGAGTCCGCACAATGAGCGTAATCACACTTGCACGACTTGTACGTGATTTTATATTATATAATATATAATAAATGTATAACGAGAACACTTAGTGTTTTGGCAATCGTAATATTTTTTTGTTTATTTTCCTCTCGATTGTAGTTCATTTTTAGGCTCTCCACCAAAGCGCCCACGCGAACGAAAAAATGCACATTCACATCGTCTCGTGTTTGATTTTTCCTCAGCCAATACAGTAATATAAATTTGTATCAATATTTTTTTAAAATACATATTTCAATTTATTTACGTTCTTGACGTCCGATAGCTCAATAGTTAGCTCTGCTTTTTTCTGTTAGTGTTATGTACTTGGGCTGAATGCGAATAAATAATAAAAAAAGAACCAACACCAGATAGACCGCATTCGCATTATATTTGTCGTTATCATTGTTATTATTATCATTAATAATTATAAAATCAACTATTACTATATTAACTATTGTTATAATAATGTTGTGAATTTATGTTATTGTTAAATATTTTAATAATATTTAACTCGAGTTACTTGATAGCAATTTGCTTGCCTCAGAAAGTATCGGTCGAAACGATAATTAACAGAACTGAGTGACCTGTAGTACTATTTTATTTTCACACACTATGTGCTCGCTGATCCGACGCAAGAATCGAAATACAGTGGCTGATTACTGAACAAGACGGGCAAGCTGTTGGGTTGAAAATAATTATTTTCATACGAAATTTAAAAAATATAAGTATCAACAAATTTACAACCAGCATTGATGAATTCCATTTTTCTACAAACAATAATTTTTAAAGAAAATGAAAAAAAGATGATTGTTCGACATAAATAGGCTCACCTATTATGTATACAGATCAGAGTCGAGGGACAAAGAAAACAAAAATTAACGGAGCACTGGGGGTGAGTTTGTGACTAAAGAGATTATTACAATGGTTGCTGCGCTATAATAATTATGTTCTACTATTATACATCACTCGCGGAATAACTTACGTACTTATAAATATAATCGAAATAAGGTATATTTATATAATAAATCACAAAAAAATTATATAAAAACTCGCAGAGAAATCAGTTGAACGCACAGATAAAAACAGAGAGAAAGAGATGAAGAAAAAAAAAAGAAAGCAAATCACTTCCAACTTTTTCTTCGTCTTTGGACACGATATCGCATACTCCATTCTTCAGTATCAATTGTTGCAAAAATTAAAAAATCTTAATTCTATGATCATCAAATCAATAGACTAATTGCACCTAACGTGTAAACGTGTAAAAATAAATAGAGGATAAACAGTGATAGCTTTATTAAAAATAATAAATCTATACGCTAAAAAAGTGCCCACATGATATATTAAATAGTTTAAACAGTATACACCAAAAATGGGACAATATACAATTAAGAGTGTTCGTTATTTTTAAATTAAATTTTTTTCAGTTCCCGATCTCTAATTAATTCTTTTTATTTTTCGAATGTATGCTGTAAGAATGAACAAAAAATTTCATCTTTAGTTTGAGCTTAGAAAAATTCAAATTATTCCACTGGTAGTAAGTATAGTGGTTTGCATGCAGTTTTTAAACATAAGAAAAATTTGTTCAAGCAGTGAAAAAAATCATACAATCTACTCAAGGTAGTGGTTAATTTTCAGGATTGTTTGAACAAATTTTTAAATACAAAGGAATAATTTAGGAAACAAAGCTCAATAAAAGTTAATTTTTTTAAATAACAGACAGCCATATATCGATATATAATTATCTCGAATGTAACATCTGAAAATTAAAAAAAAATTTATTCACTTAGTTTGCTTCGTTGAATATTAGAAGGTAATTGCCTACAAAAAAATTAATACATTATTGTTTAATCACTGAGATTTTTTATTGACGTTATTAAAATAACTGCTATGATAAAAGAAAAATTCATGGTCAGTCCTCTTTTTAATGTTTACAGAAGAAATGGCATGACCTGTCAGGGAGACACATACAGGCAACGGAAAGAGGGCAGAAGAAATCAACGTGAAAATTTTTTTTTCCACGCATGGGCATGCACTAACGTATACTAATCACATAAACAGCAGAGGTGCCTCTGATCGCGTTTAATATAATTATTCATCCCATTAATTTTATTCATGATGTATTATGTACACAGTAAAATATTTAAAGCAACAATTTTAAAAGCTCAACATCAAAAGAAAAAGTGCAGAGTTTTTTTGAGCATGATTTTTTAATGCAGCTCATTTGATAAATCACAGATCGAATGTAAAAAAAATTAATATTTGAAAAGAAAAATTTGTAAAAATTAATAAATAAAATAACTGAGAAACGACCGGAGGCTTCTCTATAAAATTAAAAAGTTACTTAATGCCTTCGAAAATGCATAATATTTATGTAGCTCTAACGTATTATAAACTAACATCAAAAAATAAATAACTGCTTGAGTTTGATTATGACTTACGGGGAACGTAGATGTTCTTCTCAGGAAGGCCTGGTTAAATAAAAAAAATAATCGATTGATTGAAAAATAAAACATATCCAAGACACGCAATCTTTTTTTTTATTCTTTTGATTATTTTTATCATACGGGTATTTGGAATATTTTATTGCAAAAGCGTAAATGCGAAATTTTTAGGAGTATACGATTTAATGGAATTCGTGTGAAGAATCTTAATAATAATAATAATAATGATAATAATATTAATAGTAACATCAATATCTACTCTAAATATTACATAATTTTTAGAAAAATTTTCATGGATTGAAATTTGTTCATAAATTAAAAACATCGAATTTATTTGTGATCAATCATTTTCTTCCTATATATTTTTGATCGTGACTAAGAATTTTAAGTAATTAGTACAGTCTAAAGAAAAAAAATTCCGCAACATTAGTTTTTTTTCAATTAATTTATCAAAAATAAAGATGATAAGAGCTTTTAAAATAGATCGAGCATTCTCAAACTGTATGTAACCTTGCACAATACTACTAAAAAAAACCAGGTAACCCAACTCTATGAATCAAAAAATGTGTAACCATCCATTATTTATTACTCTTGAGAAGATTATTTTAAAATATCCACGTTCCTATTAATTATCTTGTTCACAATATGAGATCCGTATAAACGTAGCAAATTGTATTCATTTCACTCATTCCTTAAAAACGTTTCATTGAACCTTTTACATATACCCAATACATTAAAATCTGAAAAAAAATTTGTATCGCATAATATTCAGCGCAGGTCTCGAAAATTCAAATAAGAGTCTAGGGCAAAAAAGAATAACAGCCAATGTAATGATCCCCAAATCGTCCCACTATACCAACAGTTCGATCGTTCAATTTACCAAAGAATCAGTATCAATAAATAAATATCTATGCGACCACCTCGTAAGATAAAATTTTCCTGTACAGCAGCAGGTATCCTCACACTGCGAGGGCAATGTGAAAAAAAAAACAAAAAACATCCAGTCAGAATGAACTGCGCTCGAAAGTATATCAGAATAAAAAAGGAAACACCTCTGAGCGGACCCTCAGTTCTTTTTGAGCGCACCGCTGTAGTTCTTCCGAAAGAACTTCTTGGCCTCGTATACCTTGGGCTTGGCGAACCTCAGGATAAGGGTGCTGCCGTGATTCTGAAGCCGTTGATTGTTATTGTTCCCACCTGCCTCGTTGGCCCGCCAGTTGCCCCCCGTAATCGTTCTCGCGTCCACGTTGGCCCGCCTCTCGTCCTCCTCGTCGTTTTTCGACCGGTCGTCCTCGTCGATGAGGCCGTCCGTGTCTGCATCACTGCCATAGTCAGGCTCATTGTCACTAAAAGTCACCACCCCGGCCGTGGTCGCCCCGCCGCCCAAGTGATCCAGCTCCTGGAGCAGCTTCAGCCTCGCAGCTTCCCCCGGACTGGTACCTCCTCCTTCCCCGCAGCCCGACTGCTCGGCCGCCACCTCGAGGTGGTTGCACAGCCCCGACTCTAGGTTCTCGAAATCGATGCCCTCTCGCGAGTTCGCGGCCAGGAAGCTGGGCGTCTGCGAGCTTGGCTGCTGGACCCCCGGCCTGGAGAGGCTCACGCTGTCCTGGAGTGCACTGTACTCAACCTTGGCTGCGCTGTTGAACGTCTTCTGGTCGTCGAGGGCGTCTCTGCTACCCCAGGCCTTGACCCGATTGAACACGCGTAGCGGGCTCTTTGACAGGCGGGACTTGTGGTGCGCGATCACCGAGTTCTCCGGACTCGACTCCAGACCGTCCGAGTCGTTTATGCGTATCGTCACGCCGGCCGAGTTCTTCCGCTCGTTATTGTTGAGCGAACTCTTGCGCGAACCCGAGGGCGAGCGGAAAAAGTCGGCGAGCGAGGTGAGCCTCGACTCTGAGCTGTCCCTACGCTTGCCCGTGTGTATATTATTGCTACTATTGCTAACGTTATTTGTGCCACCGTTGGCAGCGGCTGCGACGACCGCTCGTTTGGCTCGATTGGTCGCGTAGGACTTGGTCGAGTCCTTGGACTTGCTGCGCTCGCGCCTCTTGGTCTTGCGCACGCAGCCGACCACGAAGCCCGACGAGGTCGAGTCGTTATCATCGTCGTCCTCGTCGCCGTCGTTCGGCTCGTGGTTCTTTGATAACGGGCTATCGTTATTGCCATGCTGCTGGCTCGCGTCGCCACTACCGGCCGGCCTAGCCACGAAGACGAAATCACTACCCAGAGCATCGGATGAAGACGACGCGTCGACGAGGTCGCTCGCCGACGAGTAGAGCTTACGCGCCTCGCGCACGTTACCTATTTCCTGTTGTTGTTGCTGCTGCTGCTGTTGCTGCTGCTGATGGTGGTGGTGGTGGTGGTGTTGCTGCTGCTGCTGCTGTCGTAGGTGCTGTGTCGCGGTGAACTGGTGGTGCTGGAGTTGCTGCTGGAGCTGGGGGTGGCCAGCTGCTGCGGCGACGAGCAGGGCCGTGCGTAGGGGCGCCTTCTCGAGGTCGGGCGCCGAGCGGGACCAGCGCTTACCGCCGACGACGGTCGCGCTGGTGCAACCGACGACCCCGGTGATGCCGCCCGGGCAGCCTGTGGCCGAGCTCGGGTTCGAGATAATGGCGCCGCGCTCGCGTTGATGCAGGGTCGACGGACCCCACGTCTTACCCTTTACTCCGTCGGCTGGTACTATTGTGGTTGTCGTTGTTTGGCGGATGTTTTTTAAGGTTCAGGAATTTTTTTCAGGATTAAAATCGTGGTTTGGGGTTCGAGGTGGTAAAACAGGTGTGCGAGAGTGTGATGACCGGAACGAAAGAGAACAGAAAACAAAATAAAACGACACTGGAGACTACTGCGTAGATTACTTTCTTTTGGTGGTGTTGGTATTTTTTGTGATCGTTTACTTAATTGTTTGTTGGTGCTGGTGTAATATAACAGTGGTGAAAATTGTGTGGTGGACAAAAAAAAAACTATAGTCAAAACGGACTGCAAAAACTTGCTTAGTGATGCGATCGCTTTGCCAGCTTTTAGGTGATAGAATGATACCGCAAGCAGTCTTTGAATTTCAGAATTCCAAACTTGCCGATTCTTGTTACTAATTGTAAGAAATCATATTTTTTTTAATATTTTCAACAAATTGAAAAGTAAAATTTATAAATGGACTTAAAATATATATTATTTAGTCTGCTCACAAGTAAAACAATTTTGCATATTACACATGAAAATATATTCTATGATTTAGAAAAAACAAATGACAGATACACAAACAAAAAAGATAAAAAATAAGTAGCAAACAATAACTCATTACATTACTCATTATTTCTTAAAAAATCTCACTCTCAGTCAAGGACAAATGAGCATAAATTTATCAAGTGTCTACTACTTTTAAATTATTCATGAATGAATCACAAGCTACATTAAAAATATTATCCATCAAACTATGGCATTTTCAGATCATAATTCAAATCGTACAGAAAGAAAAATATATAACAATAAAACAAAAAACAAATATCAATTTTTTACATCATGCCACTTAGAATATAGACTAATAATACAAAATTGAATCAAATCACATCTACTAAGCACAAAATTACTGGTGTATGTGTATGTATGTATACAAAAAAAAAAACGTGTATATACTAATTGGTGAAGTGTAAAATTGGTAATAAAAAATACGACAAAAATACTCTACTGTATTTATAGTAAAGTGGACATTATCTGTTATCAGCATTCTAACTTTACAAATTATTTTTGCTTCAACAGACAATGACACTCACTATCTATGTCAATACTTGAGTCTCTTGGTAATCCAGACAAATTTAAACAAAAATTAACAACTTTACTAATTTTTTTATGCTTACAAGCTATTGCTCGTAACCGTGGAATACTCGGTGAGCCTGGTGGGCTATTCGATCGTGAGGGATTACGACTCTTTACTCGATCGGGGGCAGTGTGTTGTACCGTTATTGTGTGTCTGAAATCTGAAAATCAATCCCAAGCGCAAATAATTATTATTGCTATTTTATTTTATTGGAGTGACAATTTTTTTTCATATTTTGACTTACCTGACGGTGCGCTAATTTTGCTACCGGGCTCCTTCTTATTCAATTTTAACTTTGACTTTTTAAACTTTCCGCGTCTCTCGTTGGGCGTAGGAGCGTTTTGTTGCTGGACAATCATCATGGCAAGCTCGCGCTCCAGGAGCTCGATTTCCCGAGCAGCGAGCTCTTGCTCCCGTTGTCTTAGATCTTCTTCATGTTGCCTTTGCTGAACTTGGGCTTTCGTTAATTCTTCCTCTCTGCTGCGCAGTTCCTATAACACAAAAAAATACAAAAACTCACCCTCAATACATGTTTACAATTTATTCACAGTAATATTACTTTAACAGAAACAATGACTATTATACAACTCGTGTTTCTGAAGAACCATTTTTGGGTACTAAAGTTTTGTCAATTTTCACATATTAAAAAAATACGCGTGTTAATAAAAAAGCAGCTTAAAAAATACGTTACAAAAAAAAAATTATTATACATGCATAATCTGTGTGTAAATAATATGATAAAACTCAAAGAGCTCGTGGAGGGTGAAATCAAATTGATGCAGGTGTTAATATTATTGAACTCAAAAATCCACTTTACATCGTTCACTCAACATCTTGTGCCAATCTCTTACCTCTTCAAGTGATCGGCATTCCTTTGCATTAGCATTTGAAAAAATGACAATTGTTAAAATTTGTTTATTTTTTATTTTTGTGGAATATTTTTTTTTTTTATGATTCTAAACAAAGAATGGCAAGTTTATAAGTACCTTCTCTTTCATGCGCAACCCATGAAGAACCTGTTCGATTTCTTGTCTCCAATCCTCCTGCATCGTGTGAAATGATTCGTGAGGGGTGGCCGCAAAGGCGCTTCTTACTTCATCCAAGGCGATAAGAATTTCCGCAAATCCCGGCCTTCCGTGGCTATCCGAAGCCCAACAAGCTGTAGTTCGCAAATCAGTAGAATTTAGATTTCTGTTTTAAATTTGTTACAAAATTTTCATAGGAATTGATATTCACCTTCCATAAGACACCTCCATGAATGGGGGCAAGTCGATGGGATTGGTAATGTTAATTTATTTACAGCTACTCCGTACGCTACAGCTAATGCGTCAATTCCTTTGTAAGGTGTTTCCCCGGTTAAAAGCTCCCACAAAAGTACGCCATAACTGCCATGAAAATAAATATTTCAACCATTTATTTTTAAATACTCATTCGGGATTTAGTTTTTATATTTTTTTTTTCGCTTACCTCCATACATCGCTAGCTTTGCTGAACGTGCTTTTTTTAATAACTTCAGGCGCCATCCAGGCATAAGTGCCAGCTGCCGACATTCGTGTTGTTTTATACACTTCCCTCGCCAATCCAAAATCCGTAATTTTCAACGTTTTGTATTGAAAATCATCGTTTTCTATTGGCTCACTTAATAACACTGCAATTAGAAACCCAAACCTTATTTTAATCTCTTGACCAACAAAGAAAAATTAGATTTCATAGGAGAGAAGTTCACTTACCATTTGAGCTTTTGAGATCCCTGTGTATGAGACATATGGGAGCCTTATTGTGAAGATAGTCCATACCGCGGGCAATTTGTATCGCCCAGTCTACAAGCACGTCAGGCCTGATTTTTCTACCGCTGAGTACCCTATTTAAACTACCGCCCCGCGCATACTCCATTACCAGGCACATATTTGGCATCTTCAGACAAACGCCCTCGAGCTGCACTATGTTTTCGTGCTCCAAGAGCCAAAAGACTTTCGCTTCCTGTCGAACATTTTGTAACGTGACGCTAGGCTCTTCATCCGGATCCTGTCGCGCTGCCTTCACTGCCACTTCTTTTGTATTCCAGAAACCTCTGCAAGAGTATTTTTCGTTATTTGTCGCTCAACGTATTTTAATTTTAAAGCATAATAAAACCATAGACGTTTGTCTCGTGCTTACCGGTAGACTTTACCGAATCCACCAACGCCAATGACCTCCTCGACCTTTAGTTCCTGAAAATCAATTTCCACAGGCTGGACTTGCTCGATCACCGAAGACACCCTATCGATAGTCTCTGCGAGAGCAACGAAATTCGCCGGAAAAATACCGACTTTCCCGCGGATCTTTCCGGTCCACCAGCCCTCATCTCCCGAGATCTTTGAGTCCTTGGACAAAACCTCGACCGTCTCACCCGGCTGTAACGACAACTCGTCTTCACCTTGTGCCACGTAATCGTATAGGGCAGTGAATAAAGTCGAGCTGTCCTGCCGTGAATGGGACGACAATGTCCCGTGCGATGGGCTGGTGTGCTGAGATAGTGTCCGAGCGGTGCCGCCGCTGTGGGTGTCGGACACACTGCTGTCCGACATGTTGCTCGATGTTCTCGTGTAGCAATAATTTTGGCTATTGATGTTGTCGACCAAAAATAATCATACGGATCTGTTATTTTGAAGAGAAAGAATTTAAGGATGCTGCGAGCAAAAGTAAAATTTTGTTCTTGGTATGGTTCTCTTTAAATAGTGCAACTAGGCAATACTTGAAAAGGTTTCACATTTATCTGTGTAAATTGTTGTAGGTATGTGACAAAAATGATAGCGATTTTCATTATAAAGCTTTTGTAAACGAGACTAAAGCATGTTTATTTTATTTTTTTAATGGTTCATCAAAATAAAACACATGCCTTACAGCTGCGTATGAATGCTTAAAAAAATTTTGCTCGCAGTATGGTAGTTCAAGCATTAAAATCCTGCTGGTGATTGTTAGCATTGTCATAATAAGTATTCTATATACATTTTTACTTTCTGCATAAATAATGAGGTCGTTTGAGCAATGAATTATCACAAAATATAAATGACAATATATAACTGCAGGATTATTAACTAAAAGATGTTTCTACGCTATTCACCCGATTGACTGATTGTTCGTTCTGCTGTGGTACCTTGGCGAGAAATTTCCCACATTAGAAGAGTTTGACTGTGTCGAGCCATTCTCTGAATACAATAGGTAACGCTCGCTCCGAAAGCGAGCATCCGGCTGTCCAGGGTCCATTAAGGTAGACAAGCCTCTTGCTGATAGCCCAGCTGGAGGCATAACTTATTAAACCTGAAATCTCGAGATTTGCAATCAACACCCCAAATGTTTGTAAGATTTAAGAAGCAACAATATTTAACAATATTCAAATACTTTAACCTAAAATCATCAGACTCTGTGGTTTGGAAATCTTATAACTATTGCTCACCTTAAACAATAATTTATGCTGAAGTATTCAGCATGATTCACTTTTGGCTAAGATCAAGTAGAAAGCCAAGGAAAGACTGATCTTTTACTTGGGTCCTTGAACTTTTTCTCTCTGTCAGAAGTGCAGTGCTTTCAAAACATTGTAAACATATATAGTGCTGTCAGGTTACACAGCCATCTAAAATGTACTCAATGTAAAATCTTTATACATTTTTCAATGAATTAAATCTAGTAAAATATAAAGTATTACAATTGTATTGTGAAAAAAAATGGGATCAATGGTTTGACAAAAATGATACAACTTTTTGATGGGCTCTGTAGGCTGTAATAAAAAAACTTGCATAGTCTGTTTTGTTGAAGTAATGTATAAGTGACAGCTACTGAGGTACAGGTTTTTAATTATTTCTATACGATGAAACGGATAATATTCTACAAATGCGAAAACATTACATAAACAATCATTGGATATTAGTCAGAGTCCTAAAACCAGACTGTTGCAAAACTCCAGATTATTAATAATTCATATTTTTGAAATCAAGTTATTTTCTACAGTAAATAGAAAGCCAGGATAAGTCGAATGGCCAGTAGAACATCATCTCTTTATCTAAAGACTAGGTAGAAATACATATCAGTCAACAAGTGTTAACAGTTAAACACTCGTCAGCAGTCAGCACTTCAACAGCATCAGAAAAAGAATAACGCTTGGCTATTCAGCATTGCTCTAATAAATCTTATCAGCCGACAAATTCGTTCTTAAAACCCTTTTGACAGAAAGAAAAAAAAAAAGAAGACACAAAGCATTCACACTCACCCATCAGTCAGCTACAGTTAAGAAGAGTGTCCACGACGACGACGACGACGACGTCGTCGGCAGCCGCCGGCCACATCTCCTGGGCCATTAAGGCTGTGCACGCCCAGAGGCCACATCTATCCATCCATTTCTTGAAAACACCGATTACACAGGCACTCAACTTCTTCAGAGAAAAAATAATTTTAAAAAGGGACACTCAACAACACACCAACGAATAATAGGAGGCTGCTTGTAGCTTCTTGCTCCTAAAAAACATGTTAATCCAGGCACTACTACAACAGACGTAAGTATACTATAACTATACACTGCACAGGCACTCGCCACACTCTCTCTGGGTTTCTGGCTGCTGCTCTGCTCTTCAAGAATCAAGAAGGAGAGAGAAAGAGAGACTGTGACCGCGCCTCACCGGCCTCACCTCCCCTCGAAGAGCCAGACAGGCTGACAGCCCTGAGGCAGAGTAAGCAGCAGCGGAGAGTCGGAGACAGACCGGAGAGAGAAAACTATCACGCTTCTCTTGCTTCTTACTTTTTGATACACTTATTTACCTATACTTATGTACATTACACCCACACTCCACACGTACAATTCTCCCCTCTTGCTCTTGCTGTACCCGCTGTTCGTGTGGTTGAAAAGAGAGGTATAAGGAGGGTGAGGACAGCGGCGACGCACTCGCGGATGACCCACGAATTGTTGCCACTTCTGTATACTAAGTTGATCCGTGAATCTCTTCTGCTCCAGTCCAGGAGTCGTCGTTCCCGTTTTTACGTGTCCTGACTTTCCTGAGTCCTGAGCCCGGCCACGCGCTCCCGAATAACGCGACGCAATAACAACACGTTAACACGTAGACATGATGATTTAACTTAACACCTATAGCTAGTGTAATCGTGCCGCTGGCGGAAGGAAACTACACTGTTTAAACTATACTGCGAGCGACGGCTGAATCAGGAATCACGATATCCCGAAAATGTCATGAAAATCACAACCACGTATACTTACTTACAATGTATTTATTATATACCCCCACGCGCGCGTGAGCATATAAGTTAACTCAACTAGATCGTCTGCAGCGGGCAGTGCAGCTGCACTCTCTGAGTCTCTCTGTCTCTGCGCTCGTAATATAAGTACATGTACTTAAGTATATGTGTTATATATGGATCATTTCACAAAAACTGTGATACGATACTTCATGAAGCCTATGTTTATACTTAAGTAAACAACATTTTATTATTTCGAGTCAAACCTTTTTTTGAACAGTGCAAGCTATAAATTTTCTCTAGATAGCCCTTTTGAAATCGAGTCGAAAAAATATTTGCCGTGGCTGTAGCTATGTATTAACTTTTTAATTTTTTTTCAAAAAGTATTTTCCAAAAATCTAAACATCAAACAAATTTTGAAAGTGTACATAGCGCTTAGATATGAGTGCCGAAACTTTTGAATTGCGCGAGACAAATGATTTCGGCCAAGTGGTCCATTCTTTGACATTTGAATTTGGACCATTTTGTATGTAGTAGAACGAACAAGCATGAGTATATCGAACATTTTTTGTTTCAACTAGAACCTCGAAATCGGCTATAGTTGTATAGTGTCATCGTGAATATAGAGAGAGACTTCTACTTACTAAAATAACCGGTCATTACCGTAATGCCCCTAATCTTTGAGGTATATTTTAAATTATCAGCAAGGTGACTATAGTGTGCGACGGTTTTTGGTATGCGTATATACCAAACTAAATTTCGTCAAAAAATTCCTATTTGGGGCTTCGTCAGAATCGTCAAAAAAGTATATACTATTACGGTAATAAAAGACATGTCATTACTGTAATGCTTGTTTGACGTTTTTTAAAAATCCCATGTAAATTAATATGTATAGTGTTACATGTATATCACGGTTACCCCAATTAATTGGAACAAACTTATATACATAGATATAATAAACACATGAGAAAAACTGGCCGACCATCTAAAAACGCCGGCCAAATAACTGATTCACCCATTGAATCAGCTGATATTTCTCGCTCTGCTAGGGTTCGTGTTTACTCTACCAGATGGCGCACAAGCTTGCTTCCCATATCGCGAATATCTGTCCTCCTGTATGTATATTATGGAACCATGGTATAGGTACTGTTCCATAATAGCATACAGTGTACGTATTTTCTATAAATGACAAAAGAGCCGGGTCCAAAGTTTTCGGCTAGTTTGGACCTCAGATAACATAGAAATAATAATAGAAATTAGAAGAAATATTCTAAACACTAAATTTTGAAAATCCTATTTCACACACACCAAAATATTATGTTTTTCTTAAAATGACTCATGTGTAGTAAAATTATTGAATTGACCATGTATACATTGTCATTGTGTTACGCGTATTAATACTTATAATTACTTATAATATTATGTAATTACATTATATACGTATATGTTATAAAAAACTACTCAATTCAAGTATACTGTGTAAGATAAGTTTACTCACGTAACATAATCTCCTTATTTCTTACTCGGTTGTTGATCGCTTACTGCTCAGTATCATATATATATATATACACGTGTTCACTCGACAAATGACCAAGATCACACTGCAGTGAGCTTAGTCAGTTCAGTAGCTGACTAAGCTGAGTGAATCAGTAACCAGTTGACCACTGGTCAGTGACCTAACTGAGCTGCGCACTCTATACTGCGCAATGATCTGCGCAGCTCACCACTCACCAGATACTTTGTTTACAGTGTGATCTAGACATTCGTCGAGTGAACACGTGTTGTACTCAGCAGTAAGCGATCAACAACGGAGTTAGAAATAATGATATTATGTTTCGTGAGTAGACTTATTTTACACTTAAAACTTTAACGGAGTAGTTTTTAATAACTTATACGCATATGATGTAATAAAATAATAGGTTATATAGTAATTACGGCTTCATATTTAGTTCTTTTATTATATAATCTACACATCAAAAAATTAATAAACATTTACGAATAATTGACAACCAATGTAACATAATTGCTCAACACTCGAAACTTGAACAGAGCAGTTAGTTTGTAATAACGTGTATGGGTCATTTTATAAAAACTACTATATTTCATGAAGCCTATGTTTATAAACAACGCATTTCATTATTCTGAGTCAAAACTTTTTTTAAACATTGTATACTGACTAATTTTCTCTAGATAGCCCTTTTGAAATCACGTCGAAATAGTAGTTTTCGTACGAGATTGGAATTAGTAGATTACGTACGAGTTTGGAAAGGCTTAGATTTGCGGACCGAGTGGTTTGCGGCCCGAGCCGAAGGCGAGGGACGTACCGAGACTACCGAGGTCCGTAAAATAGTAGATTACGTACGAGTTTGGAAAGGCTTAGATTTGCGGACCGAGTGGGTTTGCGGCCCGAGCCGAAGGCGAGGGACGTGACGTACCGGCTGTACCGAGGTCCGTAAAAAAGCCTTTACGATCGAGTTGCGGAATCTATTTTTCCACCTTAGGCCGCGGTTACATGGGGCGGAAATAGCCAGCGGAACGTCACAGCGTCAAAAAGAAAAGTTCCCCCACTACCATTTTCACTTGTTACGCTATTC
>JAPYYV010006206.1:0-14552 GCA_030522625.1 Copidosoma aretas | reverse complement strand
ATCGACGCCATTGCCAGCCACCCCCATTTAGGGGTAGTTTCGAACGTATTTTCAATCTCTTCCCATTAAAAAGCCTTTAGCCCTAAAAAATTAATTCCACCGGGGTTCAATTCAGAAAAATTCACTCTCCACGCCATTTCCCGGAAATGCCACCGTAACATATCACCCTGTATATGGTAACGATTAGAAAATGGTAGGAGGCAAATCTTTGAGGAGAAAACTTAAAAATATAGTCAAGTTGCAGAATACACCAGGGAAAAAATTCGAAAGTTTCTGAAACAAAGTAGTTCAAAATAAAGACTTTATATTTATACTTTAATAACTTTAATCAACAACTTTGTTGATATAAGTATGTGATACTATGTTAGTCTTTAAATGCTTCCTACTTACATAGCCCTTTGATAATATATTATTTTTGTGTAATATAGTAATAAGTATCTTAAATTTTTTAATAACGATTTAAGTTGGACCACTGTGTCTGAGCCAACACATCAACCGTGATCGCCGACTAGATGATGAATACGCCACTTTCAAGAAGTTTAATCGGACGCTTGTTCATTCCTGTGAGCCTGGTGAGCAGCTTTTACGCACATTATACTATTTATTAATATTGTCTATATTTATCTTCTTGGGGCAATAAATCAGACACAATATGAAACGTAAGCTATTTATTTGTAAACGTGT
Organism: Copidosoma aretas; assembly: GCA_030522625.1. Taxonomy (NCBI): domain Eukaryota; kingdom Metazoa; phylum Arthropoda; class Insecta; order Hymenoptera; family Encyrtidae; genus Copidosoma; species Copidosoma aretas. The sequence continues at coordinate 13,868 of JAPYYV010006206.1, read as the reverse complement.
AACGTTTCGTTGCAAACGCCGTCTTTTCAGGCACAATATAAAAATACAACGATTCGGGAAAAACAAGATGCTGTAATAATTAAGTGTTATCCGATACATTGGATGAATAACAGCATCTGAGTCATTAGCAACATTTATTGTTGCAATTAATTTTTGAAAGTAAAATACGATTGCATTGTATTTTACCTGCCAAAAGGTTAAAAACGTGAAAAAGGAAATTTTTTTCATCTGTCAATATATATTATGCCAATCAGAAATTGTTCACCGATGCCATATTACGATGTTTTTCGGAAAAATTTATTCAATAACGCATTAAAGTTTTAATTATAAATTAATCTACATGAAACTAAACAATATCTTGTAAATCGGCATAGCGCTTTGTGTTAAGTTACATTAGAGCTACTAATTGTATACGTAACGTCCGAATTTATTGAGCAGATTTTTTTTGACATTACGCTAGAGATATTCGATCGTCATTTCTTTATTTTGCAAAATAGCGAACCTTGTAGAAAATCTCTCTATAATGCAGTTGGTGTTCATAAAAATTACCTTTACAAGCTTTCAAAAGGAAGATGTGAGCGATAAACTAAATAAAAAATGGCAATTTTTTCATAAATTGTTAAATGAGTAAATGTTCCTTACTTTTAATCGCATCAAAACTATTTTTTTTTGTGTTCTGGGGGAAATTTTTTATGAGATTCAGTTGTTTTTTTTCTTACAGGGAAATATTGTCCCAAAAAATTTACGTTCTTACAAAAGCGAAATCTAGAAACTACATACGTAGTTTGTTTGCACTAAGAATAATGATGTATACATCAAGAGTCCGGATGCGTACTTCGGAAATATCGATGTACACATATAGATGCTCATGTTAATAAATAGTGCACGTCGTTTCTGTATTATGTCGTCTTTTCGAGAACATACTTTCATTAGGACAATATTTCTCCGTGTAACTAAAAACACGCAGGTAAATCCTGTTTTGTTGAGCTCATTAGAAAACTTTCGAATTGCTAAAAGAAAAATGATTTCAAAATTTTAATAAAATCTACATACTTACAAAAACTTGAGCACTACGTAGAAATACTGAAAACATAAAAAAACATAATAATTGTTATTTCTGAAAAGAGCAACGGCAGTTGATATGTAATTATAATACGTCATAACTATAGGCATCTAAAGTATTCAATGAGTTTTCTATGTATTTCTAACACAAAATTTTTCCACAATCGTTGAAATAAGTCTTTTGATAGCTGCTCCCACGGTACCCACGCTGAAAAAGAAATTTTGAATGATAATATCTGTAACTATTCACCGTCAACGATACTAAAATTTCAGTACATTGCAGATGGGTCTAGATATATCTTCATCCTGGATTTGATAATATCAGACACAAATCGATTTGGTCACGAACACCTTTGATATAAACTCCCAGCTAAATATGCGTTTTCATTACGTACTTAGTCCGGCAGTAAGTATATATTCCAGGAATTTTTTTGTTAACCAACCTGTCAAGTCCAAACTGACTAAAAATTAAGAACCGCTACGGAAGCGGAGGAGGATGGAGCCTTACAGTACGTACACGCTCAGTAGCTCATCAAATTCACAGAAAATCGGACGTATTCGTAGTCATTCGTTTTCACGTCTATATACATGTACAAAGTTACATGTTTAAGTTGGACAGCCTATTGTCAGTTAAGTAGGAAATACTACCATAACAGAAATTTTGTTTGAGAGTAATTCGAGGGTGCTCTTTTCGATGGAATCAATAGAAATAATTTTAAGAGCCCCGATATAAAATTAAAAAATTATTCTTACAAATATTGACCGAACATTGTAAAGGTTAATTTTTTCGTGTTTTTCGTCGAATTTTAAGGCAGAAGGCACTTAAACATACTTATTTTAATTATAGGCGTTTGCAAGAAATTAATTTGAAAAACCCATCATGCCCCAAACATCGAATCATAATGACAGACCAGCTACAGTCGTAGCATGACCAAATTTTCGACCAATAAGGCAAGCCATACTTTCGCCGTATTTTATCATGCTTCGTAATATTGTAGTGCCGTATTATAGATTGCAGTCATTTACATTAATTAATTTTAAACAATACAAATCATTAAATATTGAAGCAAGTAAGGCGAATGTCGTTGCATAAAAGTTTTTAAGGTCGCTAATCACGAATAGAACGTAAGCAAGTATCACCGAGGTATCTGGAGCCCAGGGTCTAAAGTATCAGCGCCGTCTCCTGGAGTTGCACGGCAGTACCCGACATTCGCATTTTCTCGAGGTTTTTTTGGGTTGCAGATCACGAATACTACACAAGCAAGTGTCTTCGAGTTACCTGGAGCCCAGGGTTCACTGTATCTTCGCCGTCTCCTCGAGTTGCAGGACAACACCAGACATAGATACTTACTTGGGGGTTTTTAGGGAGTAAGTTGGTGTTAAAGAGGGACTTAAATAGAACTTATTCTGGATTTGAGTAGGTCTTGACTGGAACTCATTTAAGATTTAAGTGGGACTAAGTTAAGATTTGAGAGAGACTTCTTTAGAACCTGGTTGGGATTTAAGTGGGACTAAGTTGGGACTTAAGTGGAACCTTTTTAGAACTTAGTTTAGATTTAAGTTGGACTTGTTTGGAACTTTGTTGAGATTTAAGTGGGACCACGTTGGGATTTTAGTGGGACTTATTAGAAACTTGGATGGGATTCAAGTGGGACTAAGTCGGGACTTAAGCAGGACCTATTTGTAACTTAGTTCGGATCGAAGTGGGACTTGTTTGGAACTTAGTTGGGATTTAAGTAAGATAAGTTGGGATTTAAGTGGAACTTGTTTGGAACTTGGTTGAAATTTAAATAGGATTTGTCTGGGACTTATTCTGGATGTAAGAAGATCTTGGCTAGAACTTACTTGGGATGTAAGTAGGACTAAGCTAGAATTTAAGTGGGTCTTGTTTGGAACTCGGTTGGGATTTAAGTGTTACTTGTTTGCAATTTGGTTAGGATACAAGTGGGACTTATTTGGAATTTAGTAGAGATTTGAGTGTTAATTGTTGTTACTTGGTTAGGATTTGAGTGGGACTAAGTTGGGATTTGATAGAGACTTCTTTGGAACTTGGTTGGGATGCAAGTGGATCTATGTTGGTCCTTGAGTGGGACCTATTTGGAACTTAATTAAGATTTGACCACTTTTTGTATAATAGCTTAATTATATCTGATGACTGTTAATATCTTGTCTCAGCTAAGACTTTATCACTGTTTGTATTATGGTCCTATCAAAATTTGATCTCTGTTAATATATTTTTCGGCCATACCTTGATCACAGAGAATACCTTCTTTTGGACGACATTAGACCACTGTTTATATCCTGGCTTAGCCAAGATAAAACCAATGCTCGTATTCTGGCTAAGTCAAGATTTAACCACTCTATGTATCTTGGCTCGGCCAAAAAAGGGCCATTACTCGTATCTTTAAATTAATAATTCGTTCAAGTGATATTTCGTTGTATTAATACTTCAAGAATTACCATTATTCTATTTTTGCTAATTTGAGCGTGTATAATGAAAATAGAACTTTATTGTTGCACCTACGTGATGTCCTTAGTCCACTTAAATCCCGAGTAAGTTCCAGTCAAGACCAACTTAAATCCAGAATAAGTTATATTTAAGTCCCACTTCAATCCCAACAAAGTTCCAAACAAGTCCCACTTAACTCCCAACTTAGTAACACTTAAATCCTAATCAAGTTCCAAAGAAGTCCTCCCAAATCCCATCTTAGTCCCACTTAAATCTTAACCAAGTTCCAAACAAGTACCACTTAAATCCCAGCCAAGTTACAAACAAGTTCCTTGTAGATCCAAACTTAATATCACTTAAATCCCAACCAAGTTTCAAATAGGTCCCACTTAAGTCCCAACTTAGTGATACTTAAATTCTAACTAGCTTCCAAATAAGTCCGACGTAAATCCAGACTTAGTACCACTTAAATCCCAACTGAGTTCCAAACAAGACCCACTTCAATCCCATTCAGTCCCACTTAAATCCCAGGTAAGTTCGTGTCAAGACCCACTTATTAATGAGTCCTAGTCAAGTCCCACTTCAATCTCAACTAAGTTCCAAACAAGTCCCACTTATATCGCAACTGGCTCCTACTTAAATCCCAACTAAGTTCCAAACAAATTTGATTTAAATTCTAACTTAGTTCCAAATAGGTCCTAATTAAGGAAGTTGACAAGCTACATAGAAATATACACGATTTAGCTAAATTTTGGATACGTTTTAGTTCGCTATAACAAAATAAAGTTAGCTATTTTGTAGATTTTTTTACCACGTAGTTTAGCACATATAAAATGACAAAGTTGAAGCTTTAACATAGGCTCTTATGACAATTTTTAGACAGTTTATATCTTTTGACCCCGATGTACGGTCTTTACTTTTTTGGGCTCGAATTGTTGGTATTGGTAATAAAAAACAAACGTTGTAAAAATAAGCATTGTGTACTACGTAGCTGTTCGCTGAATAACGAAATACTGTCTCCGAATCTACTTATGTTGGTAATGCGTATCCGAAGTTGTTCTGCAAGCGCGGCAAATGCACATACAATTCAAACTGTTGACGATTTAAAACTTGCGGATATTGTAAGATAAATTTGTGTATACAAAATATAACAATTTTGTTTTAAGTAAAAGAACATTTAATAAGAGATTGGTTCCACAAGCAGAGCAGCGCTTTTGTTGTGACATTTAATCTAAGCCTACACTTCGATTACCTTCAACAGGAATACTTTTTACAGTTTCTTTTTGTTTTATATTGTCACTTAGTGATGTAGCATATTTAGAAGTTTTCAATCCGAGTTTTTGTAGTCCATAATACTTATTAATTTTCTTCATTGTTGTAAATTTTCCTGTTACACTGGAACGAAGTCTATTTTGCTTTTCGTCCATTTTTGAGGTTACTTAAACATAAATAACTGCACTCTCCCTCTCTCTTGAGTATGTATTATATGTACATAACACCGCCTGTATACATGATAATATATACATTTGCTAAGCAATGCTACCAACATTTGCTCGCTTACGAGTCTTCCTCCCTCTTCCCTGAAACGCATACGCCACAACAAAGGTTGTGAACGTCCCTAAATGCCAACTTAGTCAAACATGAATCCCATCCATGTTCGAAACAAGTTCAAATTAAATTCCAACTTAGTCCCACTTAAATCCTAAGTAAGTTCCAGTTAAGACCCACTTAAATCCAGAATAAGTCCGAGTCAAGTCCCACTTTAACATCAACTTAGTGCCAAAAAACCCCTGAGTAAGTACCTATGTCTGGTGTTGTCCTGCAACTCCAGGGGACGGCGCGGCGTAAATACTGTCTACTGTAGGCTCCAGGTACCTCGGAGACACTCGCTGGCGTGGTATTCGTGATCCACAACCCAGAAAAACCTTCAAGTAAGTACCTATTCTTGGTGTTATCCAGCACAGGAAGCGGCGTAGATAATGTCAACCCTGGGCTCTAGGTAACTCGAAGATACTTGCTTACGTTGTATTCGTGATTAGCGATCGTAAAAACTTTCGTACGACGACATTCACCTAATTTGCTTCAATATTGATTGATTAGTATTGTTCAAAATTAATTAATATAAATAACTGCAACCTACAATACGGCCCTGCAATGTTACGAAGCATGATAAAATACGGCGAAAGTATGGCATGCCTTGTTGGTCGAAAATTTGGATATGCTACGACTGTAGCTGGTCGTCATCATGATTCGATGTTTGGGGCACGATGGGCTTTTAAATCAATTTTCTGCAAACGCCTATTAATTAAAATAAGTATGTTAAAGTGTATTCCGCCTTAAAATTCGACGAATAGCACGAAAAAAATAACCTATTCAATGTTCGGTCAATATTCGTAAAATAATTTTTTAGTTTTTTTAACGGGGCTCGTGACATTTTTTCTATTTATTCCATTGAAAATAGCACACTTGAATTACTCTAAAACTACATTTCTGTTATGGTATTATTTCTTACTCCACTTACAATAGGCTCTCAAACTGAAACATGTCACTTTATATATTTATGCAGCGGGCACTGCGGTGCGTGATCTATGACCCAAGGTATACTAATTTTCGCTGATTGGCGCGCTTCAGAAAAAGAGAATCGAAGCTGGAGGAGTGGAGCCGACGTCGCTCGTCTACAGTCGAGATGCGATGATTTTTGAAAATTCAGCGGAGATAATCAGTACGGCTTCGGCTTCCAGAGAGAGACTGTACAGAGCGTGCTCCAGTTTTTTCGCGATTCCGAGTAACTTCTTGTTTTTTTTACCTCGTGGTAGTCAGCTCGTATCGGCGCTTACGTTGTTAAAGCCACGCGTTTATAATCTACTTTGATAAATCAATCGTGTTCGTGTCACTTTCGACGTGCTGCGAGCAAACAACCAAGGCAAAACTCTACACAGAACTGTGACATCGAAATCAAAGTATCGAACACAGTGTGGACGCACACTTACACACCCACTCATACACCTATACACGCATGCACACACATGTGTATTTTTGTCAAGTGATCATTCTTGTCTCATTTTTGTCTTGTATCGTGGTTCATTGTACCGGTCATTTTTCTTCCAGGTGGTTTTCTTGCAAGATTCTCCTCCTTTGAGTCACAAATTTGTCTTCTTGTGGTTTAAAAAAAGTGTGTGTTTTGTTGTTCTATTGAATCCAACTCGACTGGGTATAAAGGAAATATATTTCGTCATATACACTCCTATAGACTGGGTATAAAGGAAATTGATCTCAGCGTTCATATCGCGTCGGTCAAAAAGTGCAAAATTGTCGAAAAAATACAAATAAACAAAACATTGGGTCATTGGAAACATAGGACAATGTTCTTACTGTATAGTTATCTACAAAAGTAATGGTCCAAATAGTGACTGTAAATGTTACAGATCCTCAACTGCCAAAGAAACGTTAGAATAAAGACGATTATGGATCACTGCATTGTACAAGAAGACAAGGTTGGCCCATGTTTACTCGGTCTGGCCAATCAGACTCCGCCTGTATGACGTCAAAATCAATACCAGATAAAAAAATATACACTGATAACTAAGATGTTCAAATTAGGCTTTAAGAGTGTCGTACTTTTTTAGAATTAAGTAAAAAACATTCTGATATCTGATGAAATAGACTTTTGGTGCCCCTAAGCTTCAAAACTAACCAAATAATATAATTAATTTTTATTCGTTCCTGTGGATTACAATTAATGAATCATTTTTTTTTAAGTACACATTTTGAACTTTTTTTTAGCTTTGTATTTCGATTTTTAATCTGAAGCTGCTTTATTTATATAACCTAACGTACATTATAGTCCTAACTAACATAACTAGAGCGTCATAATGTAAAATTTTTTTAAAATCTTCAGTTAATTGTGTTGTGTCATTTTTGTAACTTTTAGGAAAACATGAGTTTCTTCGGATAAATCTTGGTCACCGTGAAAAGTTAAAAAACAGGCTTCCATTATTCGTGATATGTGAACCAATAGCGCCAAAGGCATAATTGATTCACCCTCTCATACATATTTTATCCAATCTGCACAACGTGCATTATGAGCAGTTAAAGGCTCTACTAGATTTCCTGATACAGGATATGTAGATATATAGCTATGAGACAAATATCCGGCTATGCAGTTATGTACTATAAAGCTTCATCATACATGTTGTTAAAAGCGCCCTCTGGGGTTAGGCAGCGAGCGAGGTGGAATCTGAGACGACGAGAACATCAGTCCTCGGTAGAGGAAATAGTGAGCGAGATGGCGGTCAGTTATCTCCACGGGCGATGCTTGAGGATGTAGCCTGTGATCGAAGGCGAGGCATCGATGGCGTAGATGGGAAGGCGCAAGAGAGCGAAAACAGGCGTCGTCTCCGTCGTTGGTTCCTTGAGAAGGCTACCGGTTGTGTCACCACTGTAGTCGCCTTAAGTCCGGATGATATCACTGGCTGCCTGTCCCCTGGGGATAAGAGTGCACTCCAACAAGCGTCGGCTGATAGGTAGAGCTACGTAGTTGGAGACCCACCGATCTCTTGATTGAATGAGATGAGTCGTTTCGAATAGAGATACCGAGATTGGTTTTTTATCAACGTCACTTTATCAAGATCAATGAATAACCGAGTCCTCCTACTCGCGCCAGGGCTCGACAGCCAAGAAGAGCCTCGGCCACACCTACTTAAGCCCCAGACATCGCTATTGTATTTGCAGGGAGTGGTAGCCACCTGGCAGCTAGTATGAACTACGGGGCGGGTGAAATTTCGAACGCACGTTGGTGTAAATATTTAAAAAGTTAAAGAAATTTATGAGAACAATATGCAAAATTTATAAGTAAAATAATAAATTTTTATGAAACCCCTGGCGGTAACAATGTTTTTTTTTAATACTATAAGTTTCAGGTTCTTCGTACTCCCATTTTATAATAAAAGATGGCAGTAATTATTATTGTAGGTGCTTGCTTTATGAAGACTTGTGTCACAGGAAAAAAATGAATTTAATGTTACAGAGAGGGAATTCAAATCCTAATATGTGTATTTTTGAAGAGCTGTATTTTTTTATGATTCACAAATAAAGTTATCAAGATTTAATTAAATTAACATTTATTTTATTAAATTCCAATAACAACTAAGAGCAATGATGAAGTAAATGGAGATTTAGCAATATGACTAACATTTTATGAATCAGTAAATAATACGAAATGAAGAAAAGCTTACACAGAAACAAAAATTGAATCTACCCTTGCATACTATATTGTAGTTCAAGACAATTAAAGTGAATGAAATAAAATTTAAATCTTTTTAATCAACCTGACTTAATTATTGTACTTCTCACTTGTTATTAAAGATACTATGATACTATCAAGTCGCGCGGGAGCGTGACAAGGACAGTTTGAGAGACAGACGAAGCTTCGGCGACCACGCTACTATTTACTTCTAATTCCGATGCTTGGATTTTCAAACCGTGATAAGAAATTGTTTGTATCGATAAGCCAGTAGTATCTTGGGATATACTTCCATGTAACGTCTAAGCTCTATTTGGCTGAGAATCAGTATACTTATGTTTTTCGAGGTGACAGCAAATGACCGTAAATGACATTAAATGTGTTTTTTGTATCTTTTTCTCTGTGGAATTTGACGCAAAAGTCTCAAAACGTATGAATTTCGAAGTACTGGAAAACTTTAACTGTCTGCTGCCGCCGTATGTTGGGGGTTTTCCCCCCCCCCCCCCCTCCGACCCTCCGCAGGGGGCACTTTCGCCTCTCTGGACCCTCGATTGGGGGCTCTGCCCCAACATCCCTGCCGGGGCCGCGGCCCCTGTACCCCACGGAACAAATAATAATCCCTCATTCATTACCACACATGTACACAGTACCCACAGTACGCGCATAGTGGGGAAATTTTGGCAACTGCTTGGGTAACGAATTTTTGGCCTAAGGATTTCTCAGCTTTGAAACTAGTTCATGAAATAATAAATATTTCTACAGCTGAGCACTAACTCAGATGCCACGGGAGTAGAGCTATCGTGCCACTGGCACGGATGGGTAAAGACACGAAATTCTCACTTATGACATGACACGTGCCATTTATGTCATTTATGTCATTAATGTCGTGAATGAAAAAAGTTTTAATTTTTAATTATTCTAATAACCCAATAAATTAAAAACTGCGTGTTTTACACAGAACTGTAGATAAATTATCCTGCCTGAAATTATTATGTGATTATACTGTTATTCAAATTACATGCTCAAGAGATATAAGAAAAATGATTCATCATAATATCTAATATTTTGGTATTTTTATGATCAGAGAAATGAAAAACGAATTTTTCGCGGCAAAACTCAAAATTAAATTTTAAGGGAGCTGAATTTTTATCAAGCCGCAAGTCTTATAGTGGATAAGAAAAGCAACGTAATCTTAATTTGTAAGTGGAAATGAGCCGAAGTACTCGTACACAATTTTTTTATCATAATTCAGTAGAAGTCTCTCCTTCAGAATATGTATTTTTTTTTGGTTGAGCAAAAATTCCTCGTCTAAAGCCAGAAATCATAAGTTTGTAAACTACCAGGAAAAAATTTTATTTTAATTTTGAAGGTGGGAAAATGTTTTCTAAAAATTCACCGTCCAAACTCCACCTGCTACATACCTTTATGAGCAGAAAATAAATTAAAAAAAAATACATTAAAAGAGTAGTATAATTTTGCTTATAAATAAATACCTCTTGGACCACTAGTTTTAAAAGGATTTATTGAAGTATTTACAAAAATTTTTAAGTCAAATAAGAAATTTTAAGCTCAAAATAAAACATACAATTAATCGTCATCTTTATCTTCTCTATCTTCTACAGCAATGAGATCAATGTATTTCAATCTTATTTTATAATACAAAGTAATCAACATTTTGGATCGAAGTTCTGTCAATCGATTTCTCGTTTTACTGTGGACCAATGTTTACTCACTAAATACTCGCTCAAGGTTTTCTGTAGAAGCCGGTATACAGAGTAATTTTTCTGCTGATTGCGATAGCTCTGGATAATAGTTTCTAGCTGACCTCCAAAATACATTCCATGACTCGAATCTACGTGCAAATAATTTTTGAAACGCTCCAGTCGCATTTGTATACTCGTTGAACTACATCAAACATTTTTGACTCAAATTTTCTTGAAAAAATTGGTTTTTCATGCCAGTAAATCGAGGATTATTTAAAAATCTACGACCTCTGTAATTTGGATGGAGGAAATTTGCAGCAAGTCCGAAGTTTTTAATAACTTTATTTAAACGCTCACGTTAAACCCCATCAAATGGTCCACCTTCCAACTATGGAAGTTCGAGACTCAACTACTCTTCAAGTGCAAACGAAATACTACAACTACTTTTTTGACAAGTATTAACTAATTCACATACTGGATAGTAAATCAACAGGGCTTCTGTAAGTAATATTTCAAATTGGTCGTCTAGAATCGTTTCAATGACATACTCTTTAAAAGTAAATTGTTCTTCTAGCTCATTTAACTGATTCGTTCTAATAATTTCTCGCATAAAAATGAGCATTTTGCAAGCATCGCCTATAAGAATTTCTTTTGCTGCACCAACGAGTTTCTCCAGCAATTATAATTTACTCACTGCCAAGATTCAATAACTGTGACTGTAAATTAGGGGACCTAAAATCTTTAACAGTAGAGGTAAACGGTACAGTTATTGACACCTTTAGAGTGATTGACCCCCTGCGTCATTTGTATATCTATATATGCAGGCTCCATTCACAAATACATGTGGCGGTCAATCCCTATCGGGGGGTCAACAACTGTACCGTTTACCCCTATTAGATATTTTATATATTATACAGCCAATTTCTCTTATCTCACTAAAATTCCACGAATTTAAAATAACGTTTTTACCTAATATTGTTCGTAGAATCACTACAACATTTTTTGTGTTCGCAGCTGAATTTTTCGAACTGTCAATTATCAAAATTCCGTCTTGCAAATTCTCAGTCCGAATCGTCTCATAATATTCACCGTACAGTCTATCTAGAAGAGGGCCTGGTAATGTTTTTCTCGTTGGAGGAGTGTATTCTGGATTAAGTTCTCTAATAAAGCTAACAAAGTATTCTGATTCAACATTGACGAATGGAATATTGCATCCAAAGGAAAAATTTGCAAGAGCCTCATCGATACACTTTTTTCTATACATAAATAAATGAAATTTGCAACTTTACTCCCGAAATTTTTCAATTGGGGTTGGACCGAGTTCCTCACCTTTCAGCATCCATTCTTCTTAATTTTACCATGAAATAATGTGTACAATTAGTAGAAAAGAGTACACGTTTTCAAAGCTTGATGTCTAAACTACTTTATTGATGACATCATGAATCCTACTGTAAAACAACTAAAGGTAGGTACTGAGCACCATAATTTGGATTTGATATTTTATGAGTATAAAAGAGAACAGATAATTTCTTACAACCAGAGATTAGTAGAGAGATTGCTGACCGCAATGTTAACAGCCAGGACCACTTTTTGCCACTGGTTCGAGCGCTGCGCCATGGCCAGCCACCGAACCATACGCACATCTTACTCGACGAGAGCTACGTCATAGGATAGGGGCGAAAGCACATATGCACCTGCGAGGAGAGGAGAGGAAATCTGGAAATGGGCGTATGGATCAGAAGTTAGGTATATACATATATGGGTCATTACATCAAAAACAGTTTATTTCATGGCCCATTCGATTACAACGTCACGTAATGAGATTTCGATCTGAAATTTTTTTTAATCCATCAATGGTGTTTTTCTTCTGATGGTACAATAGAAATCAGATCAAAAAAGTGTATTGTTTTAGTTTTACGCGAAAAAAAGAGGCTAAAATAGCGTTACGGGCTCGTGTCCCGCTCCCAAATATTCACTTTTGACGACCTCTGGAAGCTACATATGGCTTTTTCATTGTTCCTGCGGCACATAATTTTAAAGGTATTGACGTCAGTAACACTTTCATGCACTTTTCAGAGCCGAAAAATATGTGTTTAAGACTGGGATGCTGGTAAAGTTGCAGGAACAAAATCTCAGCAATTTGACATTTGCGCGGAAAATGCTATCGCACGTTCATACCGTTGAACTTCAGCGCTCCAATTTAAGTGTTTTGTATTCTACGGAGGTTGCGAATATTGCAGGAACATTTTTAATTTTTTCTATTACGACTAGCTAGTGTAACAGGCTTGCGAGTTTGGAAAGTCAGTCGTTCTAAAATAAAAGCTAAGAACCCGTAACGCTAAAGAATATAGTGTATTTTCGCGTAGGGTTGTCGGATCGACTCGAATGAGGTAGCATAAGATAGTAGGTAAAAAATTATTAATATACGTGCAAGGGCGAAATGTAATTCTCATTTAGAACGCCGCAATCACTATTTTACGACGATTTGCTGAGAACCCGTAACGCTCCTTTTTTGCTGAGAACCCGTATCGCTATCCTGTAACGACACAAAACGCATTGTATCTTTGCGTAGGATTGTCGGATCGACTCGACTGATGTATCATATGATAGTTGGTAAGAAGTTCTCATGCAAGTGCAAGGGCCAAGTGTAATTCTCATTTGATATAATCTGTAATCTCGATTCAAAAATGATTTAATGAGAGCCCGTAACGCTTCTTTTTATCGCACAAATCGCATTTTATCCATGCATAGTGTTTGATTATCGGCTCGAATGGTGAAGTTGACGAATGTAGATTGTAAGTACGTTGCCTAGGTGCAAGAATGAAGTAGTATTTCCATTGTACACGCTAAAATAACGATCCTAAGGCCATTTTAAGGGTAAATTCATAATTTTATGAGAACCCGTAACGGCATGTATTACTGCTGCAAAATTTTTCTCCTGCAGATCCAGCAGGGCCCAAAAGATTTTGGTCACGGACAATACGAAAAAAATATTAGAACAATTAAAAACCCCTTTGAAGTGTTTGTCCATTTCAGCCTTCGAAATAGACCGTTTTTGGTAGGATGACCCATATATTGCAGGGAGAGGAGGAGAAGTGGCCGTTTGAGGTGAGCTGAGCGAGAGCGAGCGGCGAATCTTTTCCCATGGAGCGCACTATACCTATATATACGGTCTACGTACAACGTACATCCCACGTGTAACTGACATGCTTTAAGGACGTTCGGTAGAGATAAAATTCTCTAATGAATTTTTTTGAAATTTTAACGAGACGTTCTTATTATTGTAACAACAAACCTGTCAAAATTTCAAGACGTTCATCTGATTTGTTTTCGAGATATTGAATTTCAAAGTTCAGTCATTTAACACGGTCTCTTATGGGAAAATTGATAAAAACTTAGTTTTAAGAAAATT
>JAPYYV010006205.1:0-14553 GCA_030522625.1 Copidosoma aretas | reverse complement strand
TTTAATAAATTCTGTTGTATTTTTTTCAGCAAGGAAATTTTTATTAAATGTTGGTGATATTAGGAGTGTGATTCGCCAAAAGTAATGCTAATTATCTCTTAAATGACTTAATTATAAGCTTCCGGTCAAAAACTGGGATAAATCGGTCAAATACTGGACACTTTACCCCTACGTATTCGTGTCGCCTCTTCTCCTTGAGCTTATTGTAGCTTTTTCTATCATGAAAAATACGTCTAAAAATTGAAGTGAACATATTATTTAAATTTTATTGTGTACACGCAATCATACTGTTAGAAAAATAAAATTGACCAATGTGTGTATTAAATTTTTTTACATGTGTTATAATATTGCAAAATTGAAAATCTTAATTGACATGTGGCTTTACTATTGGTAAAAGTTATAATGTTTGTAAATCGTTGAGTTGTCAACTAAATAAATATTCAAATATTAGTCTTGCTATAAAGACAAAGATAATAAGCATCTCAGAATCAAAGTTATACATCCGTTATACATCCAAAAAAAAATTTTGTAAACTACAAAATAAATCTACATCAATTAAGACACGCAGAGATAACATAAATGCAAAAAGTAAAATACTCAGGGACTAAAACAGAGAATAGCATAATACAATGTGATAAACCACGATGCAGTCATGCAAATCGGGTACTTGCCGACACTCTGGTCAAGTTTAGCGTGCACCTCATCGCAGAAGCGGTCTACTCTATTCCAATTTAGCATCTAGCACTCTTTATCTCTTTATTGATATTACAAATCTTTATTGATTTATAAATTATTATAATTTTATTGTATTTTATCTCTTTATCGCCTCCCGACCAACTGACATATATCAAAGTATATTATTTATTCTTATTAGCTTAGTTCCAAGACATTATTAAGATGTATTAGGTGTATTAAAATTTTTGAATTTCACGCCACACACTCAATTATCAATCGTTTCTCGTTCGCATGTAGCGCTTTTAACAGCATCGCTCATACTCAACGTTCGGGGCGCGAGCCGTTGGTATTTCAGTTTTACTGAATTTGTTGGGGCGATAATTCTACATCGTTGCATATACCAAACATATTTTTAAGTACTCGTGTATATTTAAATATAGTGTACAGGTAATGTATTCATTAAAATGTATTTGTTTTATGTTAAAACGTAAGTTTTCATTTTTTATCATCGTAGGCATTCATTATCAGTACTTTACATGGACGATAGATACAATTTAGGAAGGGTGCGCGATATTTTTTGCGATCTACTCTTCAATGGCTTAGAGATCTTGGCTTGATTCCGGACCAAAGACATTGCAAACTACAAAAAAAGATATGATGCTACAAGAAAATGCACTAGTTGGCGGTTAATTTGTGTACTAAAAATTTAACGCCTACTGTCACAGAGCAACAGTGGCCGAAGATACGTGGTTTGCGAATTCAAAATTGCTAGCATCTACCGTGATTTATTATCTGAAGCAGTTGCTGATAAACTTAGCTATTGTCGAGAAATCTGTATGCTCTTTCTTGTTGTCTTTTTTATGAAGAAGAATAGATCGGAGATGATGGGTCGAAATCGATGAGTGTAAGATAGGAAGTCGTAAGTACAAGAGAGATACAGTAGTTAAAGGCTCGTGGATCCTCGGGATGATCGCACGAGGACAACCCGACAAGAACAGAATCGAGATTTGCCCTGGCAACAAAAGAGACCAAGCAACTATTCTCGCTTTGGTGAAAAAACATGTCATAAATACCGAAATTTACACCGATCTTTGAAACGAGTACATAAATTCACAGAGCCATTGGTACAAACATTCTACAGTAAATCACTTTTTCATCCTCAACGCGATGCGTCCCTCTCATAGTTCTATGCTAAGCTTAGGTGGCTTTGCCCCAGTCTCTGGCGTGACTATTTTCTGGGCGTGGTTACATACAAAATATTGACCATGGGGCGCCCGGCATATTTGCATGGTCTTTTTCCACCAATTACGGAGGGTCTTCGTCGGTCACAACGTAGATCCCAGGCCGCGTTCCAAATCTCACTAACAACTCGTGCATCGTACTTGGTGTCATTTTCGGTACGAGCTATAAACTTTTGGGAATCCATCCCTGGACCCATTAGACTTAAGGATACATTATCTGCCTTCACAGAGGCACTTTATATTTATCTTCTCGCGCGTGAGCAGTAATCAAATTTATCTGATATTATGTATTGCAAACGATTTTTTGTCATACACCCTTGTATTTTTTCCTGATTCTTCGCGCAAAACTATATTTACTTAACAAATGTTAGACTTTTCAAATGTAGCCGAAAACGCGTTATTATTGTTATTAGCGCCATATTATTATAATACTTCTTACGGTTTTATTGATTTCAATTTGACTTTTTGCACACACATCAGCGCCATTCACTTACACACGTACATCTTGTTAGTACAATTTATTTTTTGCATTATTTTATGCTTATTGTGATACTTCGCTTTAAATTGAGTCTAGTAGTATTTTTCTTCATCATATGGCCGTTTTCACTACACTTTAACTACTTGTAAATAGATTAAAAATGGTACTCATTATTTACCTGCTTAATAATTATACCATATATCTTAATATCTACCATTGTATTTTATTGCTCTGTAAAAATTGTATACTTATGTTTAGTTTGTATCTAACATTTGCCATACGGACTTGACGTCCTTGGCATGAATAAACGAGATTAACTAACTAATTAACCAAATCACTTCGAAAATTTTGTGGATCCAGACACTGGCGCACACACTTAAAATATAGCGTCTTCTTGGCGAGCTTTACGTCAAAGATTGAGTCGTGGAGAATTACGCAAAAAAAATTAAGCTGATCATTTGTGTGAGTTTTTATGGCGTTGACGCGCGAAAAATTATCAATCGATCCATTTGTCCAAATAATTAATGATATTATTTATCCAGGAAAACGCGAATGATTAAAAATCATTATATTGTTTCATTTGATTGTTGATTATTATTTACTGTATTACTTCATCGTTAATTTTTATAAGTATTTATTATTATTAAATTCATAAATAATATTGAATAATAATTAGCATTTCTCATGAAAAAATCTATTTGGTCCGTCAGATGGATTATCAAAAAATATTAGCCGCAAAGAGAGCCCAGAGGGGTATCAGGAGATAAAGGGTAAGTAATAGGGAATGCCGTCAGGACGGTTGCAAAGACAATAAAACAGAAGTTGTTATACTGTACTATAATTAAGAATATTGATGACATGATAAGTAAACTTGTGACGACCCAGAGGAGTCAGCCACCTAAGCTGAAGCCGATATGGCGTGATCTGAGATGGGCAATGGATGTTACTAAAAGCAAAATGGACTAAGGCGTTAAGGGCGTGGTAGAACTTACCATGATAAAATACGGCATGATTAAACAGAGGCGAGATCTAAGTTTTGACGAGAAAATAACCTCTGGCTGTCCAACATTCGATCTTTGGATTTGTAGAGACCATTAAATCTGTCCAAGCTTCAAAAGAGACAATGTAGTTGTTGACTAGTCAGGAAGTGCGGTTGAAAAGATTTGCCTTAGAAAATAAGATGATTTAGAGGCCATTAATAAACAGTAAGTAGAATAAATGATTAAAATAATTTCAAAGTTCGTTGATGTAAACAAAAAACAGTATGGGGTTAAGCACACTATACTAGGGAACGCTGAAATGGACAAAAAGCTATTGTGAAGGAGGCGTACTATATCACAAGGAGACGACCTGAGAGTGGTTCGAGATGTAGTAAGAGAACTAGAACAGAAAATTATCATTGTATCATCCCTTTCAATCTTGGAAAGTAGGATGTTATGATTTAAAAAACAGAAAGGCTTGACAAAAGTTAAGTAAGAGAATTGTAGGATGCCGACACTGTACAGCAGCCCACCTTGGCTCACGTAAGCTGAGTAAGCCAGTTAGCAACTACAGCCACGCAGTACGATAGTTTGAAATTGAGAAATTTGGGCCTGAATTCTTGATTCAATTTTTTTTTAAGATAAGTCAATGCAATTAATTAAAAAATAATTTCCAACTGACTTTTCAACGCATGTTTCACCGCTTTTTGAAATATTTTGTGACCTTAAATTTTCTACACTTTCATTTCTTCAAATTTTCAACTTTTCTGCAAGCTTAGTATGAGTTGTATGATTTTTGGTCGCTGCTCCCAAATGCAACATCATATTTGTAAGTTTCGGTAACTCTGGCTGCGGAGCACCACTTTGCGCATGCGCAATCATCTGATTTTTACGCAACTTTTGGGTCGTGTCTCACTTTTATGATTGTTGGTTCATGATTCTGAATCCAACGTCAGATTAGCAAAATTGTACCATTTTGTGAGCATATTATATCACTCTGACTGATCGTACCTAGTGATCTTATACTGAGTCATCAGCCAATGCTTACCTTAGATAACCAGATGGTTTTGACACAATTTAAACCATCGACTAATTAGCATCGATGCGTCATATTTTTGATCATTTGTTATAAGATCTACTACCTATACCTGATTTGAACCTCCATACTATGCTTGTAATGATGCTTTGAGTCGATGGTTTGAATTGTGTCAAAATCATCTGGTTATCTAAGGTAAGCATTAGCTGATCACTCAGTATAAGATCACTAATCATACCCATTCTTTTTTTCGGTACATATAGTAGTGGCTGCAAGTATGCCAAAACATTATTTTGATCTGCAGTTTTGGTAGAGCTCGTCTGCTAAAATCGCCGACATGCGCACCTCTAAAGCGCATGGAAGTCAAATGAGTAGACGAGCAACGTAGTTCCATTTATTATTTGAATCGTATTATGTCCTATTTAAGGACGAGATTAATTGAATTGGTGTCATATCTTTGAAAGGAAATATTCAATATACCAAGCGGATCTGAAAATAGTATTTAAGGTTATGTTTGGTAACGCTGCCTGTTATGTTTGTGAGGATGTAAATATAACCATAATACGATCTTAGTAGACAAGTTCTATCAAAACAGCAGATCAAAATGCTTCTTCTCTCCCATTCGGTATAGTATGTATACGTGTGGGACAACCGCATTACTGAATGTTTTTCAGTGTACAGTCAGTATCCCAGTATACTTGTAGCGCTGCTGACACATTATGGTATCGCCGCTGTGCCAAAAGTGGGAGAGTAGCTTATAAAGTTATGAGAGTGCTGCCAATCCATAGTATTGCTGAAGTGTCCTAGACTCTCTAGCTCCTAATCAGTGTAAATGAAGTTGACGTATCGCATTACGCGTAATAGAAAACGTTTTTACTCGGAGGATACTTTGCAAAATTTTAGCTAATAATTGAGCTTTTTTATAAATAATCAACTAAGAAATAAACGAAAAATTGTTTATGCTATCAGTATCATACGTAAAAAAATGAAATGATTCTGTTTAATATTCGATCCTAAAAACCACTGTAAATACTTGTTTAAGTAAAAGAAGTCTTATCACACAAATAAAGTTGGGTTCATCTCAAATACTTACTAAAAAATGTTTGATCCCAAAATTTCAATTGATGAACGTCCTAACTCAAAACAATAATAATTATGTTATACAATATTATTTTGTGATATTATGTTTTTTGTATTGACTTCTAAAACAAGACTTTCTTCCACTCGTCTAATTATCTAAATTATTTTTATATAGACGAAAAAAAAGAAGTTAAAGCCATGAAAATGTATAAAAAATTTAAAGTTACGGCTCTGTATCGATTTCAAAGCAAGTTTAATAGTAAAAATTCGTAATTATCAATTTCAGTGATGATAATCGTCGTATTCCAAATATTAGTATTATTATGATTCCTTGCGCTTTTGGTAGATTTGTATTGAAGGTTTTTTTCCGTGACAGTATAACGTAAAATATTTAATCAATTTATTCATTGGCTGATGTGTGTGGAAGCTTGTTAGTCAAGAGCATTAAGTTAATGACTGAACTCTTAATAACATGTTCAACACTTACTTAACGATATTTCTCTGCTCGATTATATGTGTCAATTTCTGTCAATATTATGTAAGTGCGATGGAAGTTTCGTTTACAAAATGCACGATGAATAGCAGGAAAGAGATTAGTGATTTTATTTACAAAATGCACTAACGGTAGAAGTATACATATTGCGCTGTATGGAGCGTATTTTCGACTGTTGTTACTAATCAGAAAAGTATCGACGCTTATTTCTAATCTGTATACAAGGTTTGTTTACAGAATGCGTAATTAGTAACATAGTGTTGAGTTGCATGTTTTTACTGTTCATATTTAAAAGCGGCAACTAAGTTATACAAAATCTGCTGACGTACACTTACGTAGCTACTTTGATTTTTCTTTAAATCCGTAAAGATATATGTATGTGTGTGTGTAGGGGGGCGGGGCGGGTGAGCTTGCGTTTTAGTTAGAGATATATAATAATATAACATGGAAGCGCTATGCTAGCCTGCAATTGTGCTCGATAGAAGCGAAGATAAACAGCTGCTGACTGTTTATCTTTCTCTTGCAGAGTACATCGAGAGATGTTTTTTGATAAAAAGTAAAGTACGACATACGGCTACCTACAGATAGCATGTCGTACCTCAAATCCAAGCGTACACAAAACTGGTACCTCAAATTGGTAAGTACCGTACACCTGAACAGTATGTACAGTTTGTGCCAGTCATCAAAATACTCACGTACGGCACCTCGAAATCTGGGGTACCAGTTTTGGCTACCTGTATGTAGCCGTATATCGTACTCCCACCACACAATATAATACAATTGAAGATCGCAATCTGAAGAAGTGAATGATTAACATAAGTCTATTATAAATATTACAATGAGAATAGTTTCCTTTTATTTCCTCTAGCCACGAGAAAAAATAGGTTAAATTTGAAAGAAAAAAATTAATAGAATGAAAATAAACATAAAACTAAAAAAAAAAATTATATTAAGAGTACATTGAAAGGATCTGTAAGAGATAAAGAAAGTCGAAATAAGACATTCTAGTATTTTTACGTATCATAAGTTATAGTCTGTTAACCAGTTTTTAAGTATATTCCTATTTGTCTTTTCTTTTACGTTACGTAATATCTTAACTTTATAAGGTAATTCATTAACGACAGAAATAACTGTATATTTCGACACTTAACACTATTAAGTTTGCCAAAAATTTGAGGAATGCTCCAATTTCTAGTTTTTCTTGTATTATCAAAATATTGTCCCTGAAATAATCCGTATTCATACAGCAAACATTCGAATGTTTATGCTTGATCAATAGACAGCGGTCTGATATCCTTCTTTATTTTAAGTATGCGCTTTTACAATAGGGTACACAGTACATTATGGTAAGCAGAACCCTACGCCAGATTACCATATGTCGCTATGCTATAAAACAAGGCGTAGTATACAGACAGTCATTTATTTGTATTATTTACGAATTGAACTCCGTAAAACACGCATAATATACATTTAGTTTCTTTTTAATACTGTTAATGTGACTGTCCCATCAAAACTTACAATATAAAGTAAGACCAAGATACTTTTTTTCCGCTTTTCTACAAATATCAGTGCCGTTAATATTAATTGAAAAAACACCAGGTACAGAATCGTGATATTTTCCAAACGTCATAAATGCAGTATTTTGAATATTTGTAGCCAATTTGTTTTCAGAAAACTAATCAAATACAATATCCTTTTATTAGTCAATATATTTTTCAGATCGGACCACGAACTAGAACTGCAAAAGACAGCTGTGCCATCAGCATAGAAAATTAAACCCTCTACTTAAGAGAGTAGTGAGTTCATGTACATAAGAAAAAATAATAAACCCAGTGTCGCCCCCTGAGAAACACTTACATACACAACATTATAATCACTCACGGTATCAAGCACAATAATTCTTATTGACCTATTTTTTAGGTAGTTTTTAATAAGTACTAGTGCGATTCCCCTTATTCCACAGTTTATTAGTTTTGCCAGTAATAATTCGTAGTTAATACAGTCGCATGCCTTGCAAACATTTATAAAGGGTATCACAGTAAGCAATGATGAGGAAAGCTTTGTATTTACATAATTATGTAGTGCTGCAAGAGCATCATCATACCCTTTCTTCTTTTGGAATTCGTATTGTTTATTAGATATCAAATTATTAGAAGTTAGAAACTCGTACAATCTATTATAAATGAGCTTTGCAAGAATTTTTGCAAAATTAGAAATAAGATATGTCGGTCTATAGTTAACAGCAATACATTTTTCTCCTTCTTTATGTACAGGTATAACATCAGCTTTCTTAAAATAACTCGAGTAATGACCCTGTTCCAATGCACTTGTTAGAAATACTGGTTAGTGGGGCTGCTAAATATGTATCCAGTTTTTTGATAACATGAGCATGAATATTATCAGCACCATTAATCTTTATTTTAAGTGTCCTAATTAGGTTCATTACCTTAATTTTGGTACACGAATTCGTAAAAATTGATTTTGTACAACTTGGTTCACTTTTAACATTGATTGTGCTAACAGATAGTTTTATGTTGTTCGCCGTATTCAATTATATTTTACTGAAGTAGTGATTGAAAGCATAAGATATAGAATTTGAACTTTCAACAATTTAGAAAACCATTTTTACCATACATATAAAATCTATATTTTCGTTTTTAGATTTTGTTCTATTTATCATAGCTTTAACGAACGACCATAGTTTTTTGGTATTAGCTGTGGCCAACAACATTCTTTTATGTACGTTGTGTTTGTGCATAAGCACACGATGAATTGATAGCTGTGGAGGGTTTACAAATAAAAACTCCAAGATGTCAGGTCTTATTTTGAGGAACGTTTCACTGAACTTAACGTCAGCCTTGTCAGGATCACTTTATACAGAAGAAAAAAAAAAATAAAAAAAAAAACCACATATGTCTAAATTACATGGACCCCTATTAACTGGTTTATAAGTTAAATACAATTAAATAACGTAATAACAAACAATGTAAAGAATATATTATAAATAATTTAGTCTGATTTAACATAATAAGAGGATAATAATATGGCATATATTGAGATATGGAGTGAATCTCACGTCTATGCTGTTGTGCCGATCGCCGCAGACTGAGTAAGTATATTGACGAAACAAGATGACGAAGTATAAAAGCTAGCGAAAATGTTTACGCAGGTCTAAACACAAGAGTCGGATTGATATACACATAGTTAATGTAGTCCACACATGAGAGTTCTATAAATATTGTTAAGGAATAAAGTATCTTCTGTTCTATTGATTGTGTCTGCCGTGGAGTTGATGTATGGCATTTGGAAAACTAATCTCTTTTGTCTGTTGGGTTCATGATCTAACATTTTGAAATCTCTGAAAGTGAATTTATAATTTAAATCTTTCATGTGTGAGGTGACAACAAGATCTTGGTTCTTACTATTTTCATGTTCATAGATGCGTTTTTCCACGGTTCTCTTTGTCTCACCCACCTATTCCGCCGGACAGTAGCCGTATTTAAACTTGTAAACAACATTTGTATGTTTCGATTTTTTTATTTTGTCTTTGCCTAGTGTAATAACATACTTAAGTATTTTTAATGGAGGGTTATAATCGGATATTGAATTTTTTCAAGCGTTTGAAACAAGAAGTCAAGAAGAAAGGGTTGTAAGGGATGGAAATATTGATTTTCTGATCAGCATTAGAATTATTTATAGTTTTCGTACTGTCAAGTTCTCTGAATCTACTTTTTGTATATCTATTTATGAAATGCTGTGTATAATTTTTGTCTTGTAGGATTTTCTTTACTTTCATGATGTTTTTGTGATGGAAAGACTAATATAATAAAATAATAGCTCTCTCAATCAGATTAAATACCGTATTTATTTTGAGTGAAATGGGATGGTTAGAATGGACATTCATGAATCTGTTGAAGCCGTGGGTTTTACAAACCAGTCAGTAATAATTTTTCTACTTTTTTGTGTAATGGTAACATCCAAAAAATTAATAGAGTTGTTGGACTGTAATTTATACGTAAATGTAAAATGTCCTTTAAGACTATTAAAAACATCAAGAATCAGTTCGACATGGATTTTAAGCACGCATAAACGTGTGTCGTTCACATACCGCTTATAAAATTGAGGAATACAATTTTAATGTTAATATTTTATTTTTAATATTTGCCGTTAAACGTAAAAAATACGTTATTGACCATGTCATTATATATTAAATACGTTAGTTTTTACTTCATATCTCAATATATACCATATTATAATTATCTAATTATGTTTGATGAGATTAAATTATTTATAATATATTCTCTATATTGTTTGTTGCTACTTTATTTAATATTATTTAACTTATATACCGGTTAATAGTGGTCCTTGTAATTTATACATATGTTGATTTTTTTTGTTATTTTGGTTTCTGAATATAGTGAGCCTAATAAGGCTGACGTTAAGTTCAGCGAAACGCTGCTCAAAAGAAGACCTGACATCTTGGAGTTGTATTTCTGGTCCTGTATAGCTCTTAATTGATTGTGTGTTTATGCACAAATACAACGTACTTGTTTATTATATGAAGAGCAGAATAGACCATTCAAATACCGAGTATATACAACAAACTTTCTATATAGTTTTTGCTTTGATCAATCATTTTTTAAGGATTTTCGTATAATTTTAACAAATTAAAATAATGAGCTCTTAAAAAACTCTTATATCAGAACTCTTCTCTATCACTTTAAATCCACCATTTTGAATCAAAAAAAATTTAATAGTCGATTCAAAATAAGCGACCCTAAAAATCCCTGCAAACGATTTATTTTTGAAAAATTCATTTTTTTCAAATTTTATCTGCCATTTCTGATCCGCCATTTTTCATTTACAAATTCATATAGCGGGTTCATAATCAGTGACCTCAAAAACCACCAAATATAGATAATTTTTAAAAAATTTACTTATTTTTTCAATTTTTGTCTCTTATTTTGTATCCGCCATTTGAATTCACAAATTCTGATAGCAAATTCGTAATGAATGACCTTGCAAACCCCTGAGTATGGATAATTTTTGAAAAATTTAATTATCTCTAATTTTTTTCGCCATTTTGTTCCGCCACTTCAAAATTATAAATTCTGATAGCAGATTCGTAATTAGTGACTTTAAAAACCTTTATGAACTTATTTTTACTAAATATAACTAGTTTACGTTATTAAAATCAAATTGTTTATTAAGTATTATTTATGTTTTTGCGTTAATGATGAATTTGTAGGTTATTACATATGATTATTGAAGGAGGAACGCTTTCATATTCTACAGCTCAAGACGAATTAAAAAAAAAAATTCAAC
Source organism: Copidosoma aretas (assembly GCA_030522625.1). Taxonomy (NCBI): domain Eukaryota; kingdom Metazoa; phylum Arthropoda; class Insecta; order Hymenoptera; family Encyrtidae; genus Copidosoma; species Copidosoma aretas. The sequence goes on along the minus strand of JAPYYV010006205.1, from coordinate 3,245 downwards.
TGGATTCCTTTAAAAACCAGGTAAATAAAAGTAAAACGTTTTTTTTTCATTTCGTTCCATTGTGTGTCGGTCCCAAGGTAAAATCAAACTAACATGATTAAAAATTAACAAAACCAAAGAAAGTTTTAGACATGCAGCTTGTCAATTAAGTATTTACAAACATATGTAACACGGTTTATATAAATTAAAACGATTTTTATGTCATAAAATGTGATTATAAATGTAGGGGACAGACAAGCTATTGTAATCATAGACAAATTTTAAATCTTCTCCAATAATTTTTGACACAAATATTTATTTGATGAATTCGATTTTTAAGTGGCAGAAATCATGTGATGAAAGAAAATTTACCAAAAAATACTCGAATGTATTATAAATTCAAATAATTGTTAGCCATAATTTAAAATCTTAAAAACCAAAGTACATTCGATCGAAAGCTACAACAGAAAACAAAATTAAAAATTATCGACGCCCCAGACTAAAAACATGCCCTCCCCGCTTGTAAATGAAGAACATGCCATATCTTTTTTCAGTTAAAAACCATGACAATTTGAAAATCTTAAATGAATAACATGACATTTTTAACTTTTAAACGAAAAACATGACTTTTCTAAATTTTTAAACAAAAAACATGATATATTTTTATTCTCGAACGCAAAACATGACATTTTTAAAAGCTTGGGCGAAAATTTTATAAGTTTGACGATGACATTACTGCTATGTAAATAAAATATGTATTTAAAAGTAAAATGTAGCTCAAAAGCATTTATTTAAACCATCACGAAATTAATGATTGATGTTACAATGCAAAAAAAATCATCAACATTCAAACATCTTGAGTCATATTTTCGTTTTTTAGTAACATATGATAGTTTTGCATTATCTTTATTTTAAAAAAAATGTTTTTCGCAAATGAGACATAAGCCACCCTTTACTTATTTATATACAAAATTATTTTTTAATTAGAGATTTTTTATCTTCTCATACCGATAGTAGAAAAAAAAAATGAGCGAATGTAAAAAAAAAGTATTATTTTATACAACCGCTAGTCTTTAAGTTACCAGAATAGCGACAAAAGCTTTTTTTTATTATCGCATTATAAAAAGTCCCGTCTTATTATATTTATTACGTGAGCTTATTATTTCCGATAGTAAACAATTTTTGATACTTACAAATATCGGTAAATGTAATGCAAATATATTTTTAGGTATTAGTATTGCTGTGGTGTGTGTGTGTTAGTTTACATGTATACAGATGTATATCTGTTAGATTGGCTCCGTCTGGTTCTAGTTTTGGGATTTGTTACCTCTCTGACTCAAAGTAATTATAAAAAATAAATGTGCCTTATGATACGAGGTCTTTGAGAATTTATTTCTAAAACCTATGTAATTGTGAGCATAAATAATTTTTGACGCCACAATAAAATAATTTTCTCAAATTTCTGATACTAATTTAATAATCAAATCTTATAATACACAAATTCTTGATTTCATTTTATATATACTCATTTTTTACTGTATAATTGTAGGTATTACAATTTAATAATAGATAAATATTTAACCACACCCTTTATATTAATCATTATCACAGCTTACCGATCTGTCTTCAGATGCGATCCAACTATTATCTCCGTCAATACTTTAACTGAAATGCCCTCGAGTTGACTCTGTTCCTGATTGTTGTTAATAATTTTATAATCTATTACATACCTGAAAAAAATCATTGTCTTTGTATTTATAAGTCATACATGTCGTATTCGAGTCATCTTTTTTATTACATGTTCATTTGTCATTAAAAAATTATAGAAGTTCTATCTGTTGGAGCAAACTGCGATAATGATCAAAATGGATAGCTCATTTTGATCAATATTAATAACAAATTTGGTGACACGTTTAATGCAATACTTTTTAACTTTAACTAATTAATCTTTCAACCACTCACTTATACTTGTGAAACATCAAAGTAATTTTATTGCAAGGGGGCGTGGCATAAATATAAAATATTCGATTGTCTTGCTGTTTACTTGATAAAAATCCATGATATACTTTAAAATGTTAAATAAAACTATTCGTTTTACTTGATTTTCATAAACGTTTTATTCAAGTAACTTCGTTACAGATCTTTCGGTACACTGTACCTTCATCAGACGAATAGCGCACAGCTTCTGAGTATAAAATTGATACATCGTTCTCACTTGAGTGTCGTCAATAGTTTGTCGAGAATGCGTCAAATATATGGATTTTTACGCGGTACAAGTTCATTTTAAATTTAATAACGGTGAGGCGTTCAACTCTCATTGAAAATTCAATAATTTATCACTGTTTCTTAGTTCGTTGATTTCCATTGTTTTAAAAAAAAATTTTTTTTCCCTTTTTGGCAAAAATGCAAAATTTTCAATTCTGGATTAAAGTTATGATTAGATTATATTAAATGGTTAGCGTAGTTTGTGGTGTTTAACTTATTTACATATGCTCTGTAGTAGTATTTTCTTCGTAATTCAAATGATCTACCAGTTTGACCTCGGTATTCTTTATCACATGTGCCGCACTGTCATGCATATACACCTGATAATTGGTCTTTACTTGTTTTTGAAAAATTATTTTTAACGATGTTTTGTAAGATTTTATTGGTTCTGAACGCTACTTTAATACCTAATTTTTTCATATGCTTATACATTAAATCTGATGGCTGCCCAATATATGTAATCGAAAAATATCTATTAGCTGTTTTTTCAGGCAAAGGAAAAACTTTTTCGACGGCTTTTTTATATTTACCCGCTTGGAAATGCTCCTCCGTCTCTCGTAGGTACTCATCCAAGCCAGCTCTGGTATCCAGAGCTGGGACGGCTTAGAATGTAATGCGGCCACGGAGGTATTTTTGGCTTATGTCTCAGTAGGTAAACAGAGCCGGTACGGGGCCAGGCCTCGTTCCGGCGCCGATACGGGGCCACCCCCCTCCAGCTGTACTCGTCGGGGCCAGGCCTCGTTCCGGCGCCGATACGGGGTCACCCCTCTAGCACACATAAATTACTATGAAACACACATAAAACACACGTGTGTCCTACATGCGCCATGAATGATGCCCCCCCCCCTTCCCCTTCCCCCTCGCCACTGAGCACACCCGTGTGTTCTTTGACTGCCGGACTTGTGCTTACCCGTATACCCGTAGCACGTCTTGATAAGAGCCCCAACCAAACGCTCTTACCTGTGAGGTACAACCAAACTTATTACCCCTCCAATAAAAGC
>JAPYYV010006204.1:0-16035 GCA_030522625.1 Copidosoma aretas | reverse complement strand
TGCTACAACTCTGACTTGATGGACTGCAGCTTCCATTTTTATTTAACATTAAGCCGAAAAACGGGTTTTTTCAATTAATTGTTTAAAAATGCTGAGTTGAATAATTGAATGTGTTTAAGTGTATTTTGACTTAAAATTTGCTGAGAAATACGAATAAAATATCAATTTTAAGATAAAATCATTATTCACGGAAATAATTTTTTTATTTTTTGAACGAAAAGTCAAACAATATTTTTAATCATGCCATTGAAAAGAGCAGCCCCAAATTACCTTATAAACATGTTTTTTCGGCGGTTTTAACACTCTAATAACTTATAATAGGCTGTCCAACTTAAACATGTCACGTTGTGTAAGCTATCGCTATGCATACATCCGGTAAAGCTCTACCGTAATTTTGCCTTTGCCACACAGTATGGTTGCTCGTGTCTGGTAAGCGCTTCCAAACATGACCTCCTGCTTTGTTTCAGTCGTCATGCTAAAATCCAAGCTGAATCTTCTTACTTAGATTGTTCTGTTTGACAATATATGCACTGTATTCAGCATGATGCACTGCTCAAACTCAGTGATAGCTTCTAACTGCAGTTTACTTACTTTCTGGAAATCTGCCAGTCCTAAAGTTCAACGACAAACATACAACAGCCACAATCTACTTAATCACGCTATGCCTTTGTATTTTTTCCCCTAAACTTGGCTTTGCTTACAGCACTTACTTATAGTTACCGCATTATCTTCCACTGACTTGCTACGTCAGTTTGCAAAAGCTCTTTCCAACTTTCAAGCTTCTATTTCATTTTCATAACACACATTTGCTCATTCTTAGTATAGATACTCACCGGTACAACAAAAATCTTGAATTGCCTTGCAAAACCACATCTATAAGACGCTTTGACGTCTGCAATGTGAGAGATCCACAGTTTTACAGGTAAACTAAACATGACATCGCTTCAACTGACAGTAAAAATTCATGGCATCATCTTTAGCCATATGCTCTCTTGACATTAACGTGCATTATCGCCAGTGCCGGTGTTAAGTTTAAAGTGCTTAAGTTCATTCTTTTTTGAAGTAAATACCGTTATTCGCTTCCCCGTGATAAGTAGGTAGTATGCTTGGTTCATAATTAATATATTCTATAGCGTACGATAAGATTTGCTGTTTAATTTATACTGCCGTAATAATTCTATGTATCATAGCTATATGGACTACTTTATAGAAATTTTCTTCTAGTATCACTATGGCTATGTAAACTTATTTGCTTCCTTTACTTTCGATATCTACATGGACTTCCGCTGAGAATCAAAGCAATGATCGGGTTCTATGCTAAAGATACTGTTTATGTTATTTTATCTTGCCTTGTCTCCTTCCAATATTATTTTTCTTTAATGCAATATTCGCTGCTCACAAACTTCTATGCATAATATTCTGCTTGACACTGTTAGTTCGCTCACAGCTGCTGTAGAGAAAGCTTCTCTTAGCTTACCGGGCACGTAGTTATTCGTTCATTTTTACGCGATTTTTAACCCCCTTTTATGGGGTTAGCGCCCCCCCCGCTCCCCCCACCGCTCCAACCTGGCTCCCCACAGCTCCCCCTCCACCTCCCCCTCACCTTCCTCTCAGGTCCCCCCCATCACCTCATAACCTATTTTACAATATACACACACAAAACTTGTGATATAAATGTGTGATATATTATTTTACGTGTCATTAATGTATGTCATTTATATCATGAATTAAGACATGTCATGGCTGTAATTTACGACGTACTTGTTTTCTTCGTAACCTACCCTGCCAGCATTACGTTAACTTAATGAATTTCTTAAGAGATCGGGGTGACTTAAACAGTAAAGTACGATATCTTGGAAGTGACTAAAAAGTACATTACAGTCTCCTAACCGTTTGGATATTTTAAGTAACGTAATGTTACTGTACCTGGAGCACAGCTATAAGTTTGCCTTTACAATAAATAACATACCACTTATTTTGAACATCTGTACAAATTGAAAAAAACCTTGTAAGATATCAGTCAAATAACGTGTACATTAATTCAATTGGTATTTCATTATAACTATTATTGACAATTCCCATCACTTAAGAATACTCATAATGTTGCGAGACACAACTCGAGATTCAATTAAATTTAATAACTTCACTGTTATATTTTTTTTTCTAGGATAACCCTTAAATCAGGCACCGTTGAATATAAAGATAAACAAATAATTTTTGATTGTATTTAAAACTCTGCAATTGTAAATTATAGACATATGTTGTTATAACGTTTTATGATAAGTTTGTGAACGTTTCTTATTTTGCATGAAGATCTTTTATTTAATTTAAGACACATAACTTTATTATTCACTACAAATATCATTTATCTCTCATGTAAAGGCTTTTTTTTATGGACATTTTTTTGACAGTTGTGGACCTAAAATTGAGTTTACTCAACTGGTTTGCAAGAATATCACTTTTAGATTCATCTTTTGGCTCTAACTCATCAAAGATTCTAAAAAATTGTCCTTAATAGTTGCAATAATCTATAATAAAATCCAAATTTTTAGTAATATTCAAATTTCTCATTACAATATGTTTGCTAACGTTACCTTCTATTTGTTTGTCTATGTCCATAAATTTTTTCACTAAAAAATTTTTTTAAAACGCAACATTGTCTTTCTAACCTTTTTAATATTCACTTCTTCTATTTACAATGATATGTGAATGAAATCTTCGTTACATTTGTTTTTTGTTATTTTATACCTATGTGTTAACTATAACTATTACTGTGATGAATACAAATGAGTAAAATTTATAATTTGCAATTTAACTGCGTGAAATTACGTGTATTCTCGTACCAATAGCAACAGCGAAATAAATTACTATCAAAATTCTTAAAACTTTAGCCAACTTTGAAACTTAATTTTGGTTTTGATAGTTACTTGTTTAAAAGTGATGTAAGTATTTTATTTTTAAAGCTAAAGATGGTAATGGAACATTAACTAGCCTATGTACTCTTATGGGAGCTTAAAAATTATGTACTTGAGAAAAATAACTCTGTCCCAGACCAATCCGTATTCTACTCCACTTATGTTTAAGGTAAATGAGTGTTTAATACTGGTACCATTTACTCGAATTTGATAAAATTAAAGAGCGCACGTATAGTCCGTTTCATGTGTTTGACCTGATTGGTAGTAAATTTATTGTTACGCACCTATCAACAGAGGACACGCCATTCTTTCACGTCCAATGGAAGCATTTTTATTGAGTGCGCTTCTTTTTCGCTCTGGTGCGAGCGTTGTGGTGGTTCAGCAGTTCGTCACTGGTCGTCGAGTGCACTGCACCTGCGTGTTCTCTAATCGTGCTTCACTGGCTAATCGCCAAGTCAAGTCACTTTTTCTCTGTACATACATATTATCTAAATCCAGCATTCAAGTTGATAATAAATATTCTGAAAGGTTAAAGTGGATTGTAAGTTTTATTCTGACCCTCGGAGCGGTAAGATTATTACTATCATCCCAAACGTTTGACGCTCGAACAGGGACCTCGGCGTGCTTTCAGCCGGTTGAACTCGACGACCAGGGCAGATGGCAAGACTAGCTCGGAGCTGAGCTTGTTTCAGGCCTCTGTGAAAGGTGCATGCCGGTTGTATCATCGCTGTCTTACCTACACGTCAACGACGCTCGCCCGCCATCTTGGCCCACGAGTGGGACGCGAACGCTAGCAGTTGCATCGCTGCCTCATCCACACTTCGTCGACGCGATCTTGGCGCACGAGTGGATCGTATGTTGGCTGTCTTTCTCTTCTTGGTATACACATACACATTAAGCGCGTTGCTACTGCTGCAGGCCAAGGGAGGTTAGGGATAAGTCATATTGAAGGACTAGAATTAGCGGATCCTCAGTTCACGAGTATTGACAAAATTGATATTATCTTTGGTGTGGATGTACATGCTTGCATAGTTGAATTAGGGATTAGAATGGGTAAGCCCGAAGAACATGTAGCTACTTGTATTAGTCTTGGTTGAATATTCTCTGGTTTAGTGGGTCAAATGACTCATAACAGTTACTTACCTGTATCATTACATTGCTCGGAAGAGCTTAAGTTAGTTTCGGTACTTCAAAGGTTCTGGGAGGTTGAAGGACTAGTCAGTGACGCTTATTCCCGTACCCGAGATAAGGTCGAGTGTGAAATGCACTTCGAGTCTACACACTTCAGAGATGAGACCAGTCATTACATAGTCCAATTGCCTTTCAAAGCTGATCCTACTCCACATGCTAAGGCTCGTAAAGATTCACGATTTCTCTCTTTAGTCATGTTAAGGAATCTTCAACGTAGATTTTAAGGTAACCCTGATCTTCATGAGGCTTATGTCGACTTTATGCAAGAGTACTACAGACTTGATCATATGCGTCCTCGTGATAGTGGTGAAGATTGTTGGTTTTTGCCACATCATGGAGTGATCCAACAATCTAGTACTACGACGAAGCTCAGAACGGTGTTCAGTGGATCTTCTAAATTTAATCTGGAATATCTCTGAACGATCTTCTTAATGTAGGTCCTAATTTGTTGCCCCATCTTTTTGACCTTGTTACTACTTGGAGAAACTATCGCTACGTTTTGTTTTCCAACATTGAGAAAATGTTTTGACAGATTTGGTTGGATGAGAAGGATCAGAAGTACCAATGTATTTTATGGAGACCCAATACTTCGGAGATCATGCAAATCTACTCTTTAAAAACTGTCACATATGGGTTGGCCTGTACCCCATTCTTAGCATCTAATGCCATTAAACAATTAGCTTGTGATTACAAAGAGGGATACCCCTTAGCATTTTCGACTCTAGATAGCAAAATTTACATGGACGATGTGCTTTCTAGTGCGCACAGCTCAGCAGAGGTGATCTATAAAAGGGATCAGTTGAAAAAGGTTATGTCTTTAGGTGAGTTCCTCTTGCATAAATGGTCTTCGATAAATTGAAGCTCTAAAAAGGTTCAAACACTTCGCCTAGAGCTCTCTCTCCTTCAGTCTCGTTAAGAAGAGTTAACTTACCCGTTACGGTTTTGGGTATTGTAGGGTATTCCGAACAAGACGCCTTTGGATATCGAGTTTAAGCTCCACCTGCTAAAGATTCATGGAGAGAGAGGTATGTACTATCGTACTTTGCTTGTTTATATGATCCTCTTGATCGGTTAGCTCCCGCCATCATATCCGATAAAAATTCTAATGCAGTCCCTGTGGCTCTTAAAATTAGATTGGGACTCGATATTACCTAATGATGCGATTAGAACTTGGACATGATGGCGGAGAGGTATGCAAGAGCTAAACGAGGTTAAAATTTCACGATGGAACTATTTTACTTCATCCGTGCAGATGATTAAACTTCATAGCTATGCCGATGCGTCGAAGCAGGACTATATACTAATGTAGTGCAAGGAAATAAGGTTGACGTAATTTTTCAACAATCAAAAATCAAGGTAGCACCTGTAAAGACCCAAAGTATCCTCAGATTAAAATTATGGGCGGCTTCCTTGGTCCCAAAGCTAGCTCATCATTACACTCATATTCTTTAGCAGAGAGTCGATTCTATCTATTTATGGTCGGACTCTAGAGATGTGTTGTACTGGCTCAGCTCTCATCCCTCACGTTGGCCTGTGCATATTCGCTTTGTCCAAGTATTGGCGCCATCTGATGCCAGAACAGTGCGGACTTGCCAGATATTTGAGGGCTTAATGTATTGTCAATCGCAAATAATACAAGTTTACAGACTTATTACAATGCTACTCGTGAAATCTATGAGGATTATGACAACTGTAAATATTGTAGTTATCCATAGTGTCCAATGTAAAAGAACAAAGTGACACCGATGTTCGTAATGACGAAACAAAGATCATGAGGAATCCCGTAACATAACCTTGATTTTAGAGTGTCGAAGCAAAACAAACTAAGCTGGCTTGTAAAGTGACGCGAGTATGACGTTAGTGACCGTAAATGATGTCTTTGCCGCGTCATGTAAGCATGTCACTCACTTTATTTTATTTACTATCATTACTATGTTGCTTTATGATCTTCAATTTCTTTTCAATAAAGAAGCTGTGAAGCATGCGCTTACTATCATTCCCATTATGTTTACGTCTGACAACTTAAAATCGTTAAATATCTCAATAATGCATAATGGACAATGCATTAAGACTTTAAACGTCCGGCAAGTCTGCACTTTTCTCTCACCATGGGCTCTGCTGTCGTTATTTTGTACCCCCTCCAACAACTTGCACATAGCGAATATAGCTAATCGTTGTGGGAACATCCACGAGCTTACTACTACTGCTTTTTGGCATCATACCCCAGGAAAACTGAACCAATCGGATGTAGCTTCTAGAGGCGTTTGACCCTTACAATTATCTGAGTGTACATATTAAGAGCCCCAGTTTATTTCATCAACATAAACCTAACTACCCTGAATTTAAATCTTAATGTGACGATAAGTTTAAAAGGCATGAAACGAAGGTGACTGCTTGTCATCAACAAAACTTTCAGTCAAGTAATTCAGACTCATACAGCAAGTACAAAGGCGGAAACACTCCACCTAGTTCTTGGCCCTTAGCTCGAGTAGTAGAGGGTTTCCCAAGCCCCGACTCAAATGTTAGAGTTGTCAAATTACGCACAGCCGACACTATTCTTACTTGACCTATTTCTAAATTACTTTTGAGGAATCAGAACAGTAATCGTGTTTGCTAAAATCAAACCTACTTTTGTCCCACCTTTAATAAATGATGGATATAATTCGTTTGATAGGTGTAAGGATTTTTTCGATTTACGCACATGTAAAGTGAGCAGCGGCTCACTAACCATTTTTTCTATGTTAGAGTTTTCTTTGTATATCGGTTAGCGACGTGCTCTATTTCACTGTCTAATCGCCAGGTCGAGTCACTTTTTCTCTGTACATACATAGTTTTCAAATCCAGCATTTAAGTTGATGATAAATATTCTGAAAGGTTTAAGTGGATTGTAAGTTTTATTCCAACCCTCGGAGTGGGGAGATTATCACTATCATCCTGTACCAAAAGTATCTACTAATCTTCAATATTATTTTTAAATATTATTTCTGTCCAAAATCTAACAATTCGATGGATATTTTTTCCAAGAAATTTTTTTAAAATCTCACTCTTAAATCAAATTTAAAAAAAATATATTCATTGCCAGAAAAATTCTTCCAATTATTTCTCTTTTATTTTATCTCTTGAACAAAAACAGTGGATCTTATCATTCTGCTTTTTATTTTACTGCAAATACATTTTTTTACTACAGCTACACTTAGATATACACATTCATGAAAATACTGTTGTATAACAAATGCACGTGTGTATGACATGGTGCTCCAGAAACATTGTTCAAAAACTTTGTGTTTGTATATTATAATTTTATAGTAGTTTAATAGTATAAGTAGTAGTTGTGCAATAACAGCAGCAGCAGACGCAGAAGTAAAAGTAAAAGTACAAAAAGTAGTATTTATAGATGTCGTAGTAGTCGAAGTACTCGTAGTAGTAGTAGTAGTAGTAGTAGTAGTAGTAGTAGTAGTAGTAGTAGTAGTAGTAGTAGTAATAGTAGTAGTTGTAGTAGTAGTAGTAGTAATAGTAGTAGAAGTAGTAGTAGTATTTGAAGTGGTAGTAACAGTAAAAGAACTTCAGGATTCAAAATAAATTATCTAAACAGGACTTGACAAAATAATTTTATTACCTAATTTATTATTTATATACTTCAAATTTATAAATTTTGAAGGCACACAAAATTGTTTTCAACCTTTAATGATATTCAAAACTTTGATTTGTATAAATAGCCAATGATTTTTTTTTCATTTTGAATTCCAGCAAAAGCCCATCGACTCACTCTTCACATCAAAAGAAGGTTTCAATTTAACTCATCAGATGTGTAATTATCATCCTGTTTTGTAAATAAATACAGTTTGTCTCGCGTATTTGATAAGATTTTATTAAGTTTGATATGTTCATCTACAAGAAAAATTTCACCTCCAGCTAATAGCTCCTCAGTATCAATTGGGGTATTATCAAAAATTTTTATACCATTCATATCTCTTACTTTTAACAAATAAAAAATACCTAAAAATTATTAAATCACGAAAATAACAGCCTTATTGTTGTTTATAGATATGTATATAAGAGATTAAGAGATATTATAATAAGAGTAAGAAACTAATGTACCATTTTTCTGCAAGTCACCTGTTATTTTAATTTCTTACCCCCATTTCAGGATGATAATTTCATATTTTTTTTTAATAGTTAAACATCCATTGTTTATTTTTTGTTTTGTGATGGAACCAAAGTTTTCGGTTTCGTTGTGAAAAATTCGTAGTACGGATTCACCAAACACATATTCAATGATTTCTGCAGACTGATTTATGATTTTTTTTTACTTTATACATTATTAATTCTTATTTGGATTTTCTAAAATATATAAAAGTTGAAGCATAGAATATTACTCACTAACAAATCCTTTTTTTGATGGAATTTCTTCGAATCCAATATTTGCAATTTTAATATTTTCCATAAAAAATGTTCCTAAAGACGTTATAGTGAAGATGATTTGTAAATTAATTTCGAAAAGCATATTTCCTTTCGTATAAGATTTCTACTTCGCTATGGTTGCATTACCGATTACAAGTTTCTGTGAAATAATCCAATAAAGATTAATCGAAAAATTGTTTTATATAAAATTCAAGGAAATACTTACTTGTGACGCAAAACTATCAATATAATCATTGTAAATATTACATTTAATTTTTAGTCCTTCATTATTGTTGTATAATAGCTTCATAATTTTAAAATCATTATTTTTCGCCTTCTTTGTAACAGTTTGTTCGCTATAAATTTCTTCAACATACATAACCATTGCCCTACAAATTAACATATTAAAACTTTAAGAATTTATTTATTATCATTAGTCAACATAATGCATAAAGAATATCATATGATGTGTTTATAAAATTATATTATATTTAATTCAACTATACACTGAAAAAATTGAATCAAAATTCTTACCCTGACTTAACACCAACTTTTGTCTTGGAAAATAAAAATTCCTTTGATAAAAATGATAAACGTTTTTTCATGGATTATTGCTGTCTGAACTATTTTTATTTTTTCTTTTTGACATTTTAAACTTTATAACAGAAGTAAATATACTTTGTAAACTAAATTAAATGTCTAACAAGGTTATAAGGAATATAGTTGTTGATGATGAAAATAGGAATATAGAATATACTGTGTATTTGATCTTTGTACATAGATGATAATAAAATACCAATAAATTAAATCTCTATTCCTCACCTGAAATAAACAACAGAAAAACGTGTCACTTATTATAATTGATGTATTTTTCAATTTTCTATCAAAGAATCTCTTTGAATGTATTTTTTTAAGCAAATAAAACAAACTCTTTTATCGATGCATCTTTTGTGACTCAAATAATGTCTATTTAAATGCGTTTTTCGTTTAGATTTCTATTGACATACATTACACTTAAAGCACTCTCCAAATATATGTTGAGCAATATGTCTTAGATATTGTTTTTATGTTTAAAAATAATCTGACTAATCTGACAATCATCCGATTTAACTTTGTGTTTTTTGACATAAATTACCAAAGAGTCGGAATTCGTAAAGTTTATTTTACAATATTTACATTCAAATTTGTTTGAGTTCTGAAATCATAAAAATTTTGTTTAATTGATAGATATAGTTTAGTTAATTATTATATTTCCTTACTTCCATTATCAAATATATATCACGCACGTAAAAACAATGTTTTAAAGAAATTTTTATACGGAACTTGATAAAAGGTGGTTTAAAATTATTTGTCTTCTTCATGTAAGTATTAATTTCAGATAATACTTCTACATAACATTAAAGTATCATACTGGACCATGATGGAAATGTTATAAAACTGCATTGTAAGGTATTTAAGTTATATACCATTCAAAATTTTAGTTTAGAATAAAATGTAAAGTATAATTGTTCCCTATAAGTTAAAAGAATTTTACATGAGAAAAAAACTTTTTTTTTTATTCTTTACACATATGTGTTTATATATTTTATATAACTTTTTTCTGAACTTAATGCAAAGGAATTTAATTATTAACATGATAATGATCAGTTAGTATAGCTTTGGATTCAAAAAATTCTTTCTTCATAGCATAATATGTGTACCTTTAATAAGAAGAGGTATGATTAACTTTTGAATATTAAAATATTATCCATTTCATTAAATGTTTTTCGACTTCTCTATAAGTCTCTATTAACATTATTTTTTTAATAATAATTGCTCATTATTGTTTTACAGAATCTTGCTTGTGTAATGAAGCATGTCGTTCACAGGATTTAAGTACAGAATATTCATCATTTACTAACAAACAGCCAAGATACATTAGAACCACCACAAGAAGGTAAGTTAGGAAGTAAAACTATTATTTATGGTATTAGATATATGGTATCGCTATAATTGATAATTAATAGATAATAACAATTTTTTTACAGTCGTTTTATTTATTAACAATAGAAGGCTAAAACTCAGGAATAAGAATTAATACACATTTGTTAAAAATCAGTTGCACGTAACATATGGAATAATAAACTTTTTTTTCATAAATAAAAAATCGCTAGAACTATTTGGTAGACATGAATGAAATACAACTTTAGATTATTTGTGATGGTAATTGCCTATTTTGATCATTTTCGTATTTTTTACACAAATCCTAAAGTTTTTATATAAACGTCACATTACAGATTCTTAATAACATCAAATATAACTGGAATCATTACAAAAATTCTATTATAGGGAATCAATATTACGAAAAAGTTAAAAACCAATTTGATTATCATAATTGTATGTTCAAAGATGGTATTTATAGAACAGATATCGAAATCGAAAGTATTGTAGATATTTTTAGCGTTTACATAGCAGTGACAGCAAATAATCAAAATGAGTTCATAAATTTGGGTAATACAGGAAGTAATGCAAAATTAAATTTATTATTTCGTGGCCCTCTTGATTCGGAACACTACGACATAATTGATTACAGCAATTGTGGTATAAAAAAAGAAATTAAAAAGATATACAATAAAAATTTACATATATTTAAAAGAAAAAAAAGATACAGGTAATTCAGAAATACGATAAAATAAATAAATAAAAATTATTTTAAGACAATAATATGATTTCGCATAAACATTTAGAATACAATAATTATCTTGGAAAAATGAGTTTTAAATGTTCATTCTGCACTGCCATTTTTGGAAAAAAGAACGCCAAACAAAATTGCTGTCCAAATGGAAAAATTGATATTCCTCTATTAAAAATTTAAAAAAGAATTTGAAAAATTTGTTGTTTAGTCACTAAAATTTTTAACATTTAATAAGACACTATAACGATTTTTTTTGTTTTGCAACATTCAATGCTTATGTTATACATTAAAGAAAAAAAAAATTATACAATTTAAAAATCCAAGGTCAAATATGTCGGATCGCACCAAACACTTTTACCAATAAAGATTATGAAGCATTGTGTAGACAATTGCATATACATGATGATGTTGATTTATTGAAAAAAAGATTAGAAAAAAATGAAGATTTGGTTAATGATCATGTAATAGCTTTAACGCAAATTTTTAGTCAACATCCTCCGCAAAAAATTATAAAATTTTACACCAAATAGCTAACATAAATTATTTGACAAATAATTAAATGTATTTCATTCGGCAAAATGATGAAAAAGTACATACGTATAACAAATCTTTGATATCAGAGTGTAGTGCTATTATTATATCAGGTTCTGATATAGTAGAAAATTATCATTCATGTGTTTATCCCAAGGACACTCCCGAAGATGTGCCTTTCCATACTTACTTTAATAAATTATCACAGTTCGTTGATCAGATGGTATTTCCACGAGTGTTCCCATCAGGAGATTTCTGCTAGAGCACTTACTATAGAAAACATGCTAGTAATGAAAATGATGATTTATTATTTATACAATATTATTTGTATCGATTATCTTACAGACCAACTTCCATGAGCTTAAGTCCCCTTTTTTAAGAAAGGAGATTACCACAGCAATTTTCTTTGCATGCCTATATTATGATTAAAAGTAATAAAATAAACATTTTAGACAAAACCAAAAAGTTTTAAGTATGAAATGTTATCAAGGCTTACTCGATTACATCATAAATAGTGCTTCGCATATTTCGGACAATATCAAAAAATAAAATAAAATTGGCAGTCTCTTTGTTTTGCCATTTACTAATGTTGGAGGACCTAGATATTTGCAGCAACATTATCAGGATGCTATGGCAATTATGCGAAAACTTAGCAAACCTGATTTATTCATAACTATAACTTGCAACGTAAGATGAAAAAATTAAAAGAAATCTTGGAAGATTCTCCTAAAAACACGACTTCTAATGATATTCCTAGCATTACGGTTCGATTATTTTAAATAACAATTAGATTTAATTTCAAATAAAGTTTTAATTAAAAAATTTTTGGTAAGGTTATTGCTTACGTTTATACAATAGAATTTAAAAAAAGAGGCTCTCCTATTGCTTATTTATTAATAACTTTACATCCCAGTAATAATTTATTATCATCAGATCAAATTGACAAACACATATAAGCAGAAGTTTCACTCAAAAATAAAAAATTACTAGAATTAGTTATAATGCATATGCTTTGTCGACCTTATTCAGACAATACTCCTTGTTTTGTAAGAAGTATAAATGTATATAGGAAAAATATTTTAAAAATATTTGATTTGCATGCAGCATTGACAAAAAATTGATATTTAGAGTACAAAAGAACGAACAATGTTAATAAAAATAATATTTATAGAATCAAAAACAGTACCATAAAAATTTTAGTAGATAATTCTATGGTAGTAACATACAATGATTTTCAATTGATTGATTATAATTCTCATATAGATGTAGAATGTTGTGTATCAATGCAAAGTATAAAATATATTTTTGATTACATTGAAAAAGGTTTCGATAGAGCATTTTGTAAATTAATAAAAGAAAATAAAGATGAAAAAAGGTATGACGAAATTTTACAATACATTGATTCTCGATCTTGAGTCTAATGGAAGCAGCACGGCGTATCCAAAAGGTCCCTGTTTTGGGATCGGAGCCACACTATATTTCATCTCCGTGTACACATTGAAAATAAGCAGAGGATAGTTTTTGACGGAAACACAATGATGACGCTCTCAGTAATTGGAAAACACCACTAACAGCGTGGTTTGAATTAAATCGAAATGATGAGTTCGCTAAAACATTAATACATCTACATTTCACAATATTATATTGAATAATCAGACTAAATCTTGGACTAAACGTACATATATGAAAAAAATGTATTCCTATCGGTATATTGAACGTTGTATCACCGAAGGATCAAGAAAAATTTTATTTAATACTTGTATTGAACAAGGTCAGAGGAAAAATATCTTATGATGATTATAAAACATTTAATATTGTGCTATACAATACTCATAAAGAGACTGCTATACACATGGGCTTTATTGATCATAATTCTGAAATTGATAAAATTTTTGAAGAAGCTTGTATGGTCATGTTACTATTTCAATCAAGAGAATTATCGCGTGGTTCTATATCTCAGAAAATGTTGGAGAAAACAAAATTTGGAATGAATACAAAAAGTATTATGTTAATGATGCATCTAAAAGTTATAATAAAGCACTATTAAACTTAAAGAAAGTTTTTAATTACGATGATTTGTCATGTAAAGACTTTGGATTACCTGAGCCTAAAATATTTATTAAAAAATCTTTTTAAGATGACGACACAATAATGATTAATGTAAAGCTGTAAAATAATTATTTTTTATAATTTAATAAAGATCAAAAAAGTATTTTTAAAGAAATTATAAGTTCTAACATCAATGTTCTTTTTGGTAATAGTCTAGGAGGATCTGGTAAAACTTTTTTGTACGAAACATTAATTTACTATTTTACGTCCAAAATTAAGAATGTTTTATCGATGGCATGGACAGGCATTGCCTTTATTTTACTTCCAAAAGGAATGGCGAGTCATAAGACTTTTAAATCACCTTTAGATTTAAGTGTAGATAAAAGAATCACATTAGAATTTTAGTCTGAAAAAACAAAATAATCTGTGGCTGATGTTATTATTTAGGACAAAGCATCACTAAAACCTGAAAAAGCGTTAGAAATCTTTGATAAAATTTTGCAAAATTTATCCGATAATAATTTTCCATTTGCAGATAAACTTATAATTTAAGAAAGAGATTATGGTCAAATTGGTGCTATCGTAAAAAATGAAAACAGAATTAGAATAGCTCAAGGAACAATCACACATTGTTATCAGTGGCAACTGTTTAAAATTTTAAAATTGAAAATTATTATTCGTTCCGTTAATAAAATTTTTCATTATTGCTGTTTAAAATTGAAAGAGGTAAAATGAATTGTTTTAAAATTCCAAATAATGGAAATCCAACGATGTTTGTAGAAAAATTTTGAATGATGTTGATAATTCTTATATAAAGAATGTCATGTTAACATCATACAATCGGTTCATATATTTTTTTAATAATAAAATTTTACGCTTAATGATGGGAGAAACTGCAACTCATTACCGTAAAGATTATGTAACTCATAAAGGTTTATAAGACTGATGATAATATATACATAAATTTTCCTACGGAATATTTTGATTCCGTTAGAGAAAAACTTCCACCTCACGGACTAAAGTAGAAGCGAAATGCTATTGTAATTTTAAAAAGAAACGTACGTATTACTGACGGATTATGCAACGGAACAAGACCTTCAATAACAAAAAAATTTAAGTACAATATTAAAGCGGGAATAAAACTGGTGAGAAAATAGGAAACATAGTATTAATTTCACAAGATCAAAGTTTTGATAGATTAGGTTTGCACTTAAAAAAGCCGTTATTTTCGTACGGTCAATTTTATGTTGCATTATCCAGATGTAAAAATCAAAAGCATATTACTATTCATTATGTGTAAGAAAATTTGTCAGAAATAGAAAATGTCGTATGGAGTAAAATTTTCAATCCCTTTTGATGTTAACTATCATGAAACTATGTTTATTATTTCATATCGGAAAAAATGGTCCTATAAAATTTTTGATATTCTGAACAGAAAAGTAAAACGTATAAATTGACATCAAAATACACACATGGAATGCATAACAGGTCTAGCTCTACGTGGTGCATTCTGGGTAACGCTTAATGACTTGCAGTAATCGCTTCGTTATTAAAAACATTCAAAGAATAATACCAAAAACTTTTAAAGATTATTATTATAGTTTTTCTTTTTTTTTTTCATCAAATAAGACTGTTCTTTTCATACTAAATGTTTTCTTTTATGATTCACATGCCTTCACTTACTTTAAAATTCTAGAACATAACATGTCATTAAAACTTACAAATAAATATTTAGGCTTCTTACTATATTTTTACTTGTTGATAACTTTTGCGCATAACAATATGCATGTAAGAGACTTAAACAATCAATACAAGGAATACAGCGAGTTCTTCACAAGGCTCTTTTAGGTCGTCTTCTAGGCGGGTGGAAAGGACAGCTAAGTGTAAAAGTTATACATTAAAGCATAATCAGTAAAAATAGTTTTTTATTTTAAGAGAAAATAATGCGTTCTTTTTACATAAAAGTGGCATATATTATAGAAATAAATAAATATAGTAACTTGGTAGGAAACAAGCTTGAGAATAGGACATTACAAAAGTTGAGGTTAGAGGTTACCAGTTATTTGGTCTATCTCAACCTCAAGTTTTCCGGGTGAACGCCTTTGTGGATAAACGACCTGAGAAGAAGCACTGAAAAAATAATTCTATGGATAAGCCAAAGATAATGTAGAAGGCTCTGACGGTCTTAGGGGGACTGTAGAGGGCATGGCAAAAATAAGAGGGGCTGTTGGGGGCCAAAAAATAACGAATAACAAAATAACGGGAAAACCGACA
>JAPYYV010006203.1:0-14554 GCA_030522625.1 Copidosoma aretas | reverse complement strand
AACTACCATTTCTATATCTTATACAGTGTCCATACCATTGTATTAAACATTTCTCATATATTTGTAAAGAGTTATCAGGTTTCTAACAATTTTAAGAGGGTACTGTAGGCCCCCACACTTTTCTGAATAATTTTTCAGTATCCTATAGTAACCACCCTCTACATTAGGAAAAACATTGTCGACCCATCTGTTTCTGTCCTAGAGATATTAGGTATTGATAAAAAAATCAAAATTTTACAGAAATACATACATTTTCATAGCGAAAGAAATGTGATTCCAGCAACCCGTTATGTTATTTGAGGTTGTGTTTGAAAAAATATGTAAATGTGTAATACTGTAGATTACAAGTAAGAAATGGAGCTTATGGGTCAAAAGAAAGGTACCTCTCAGGTTGTGCACATATATATTTTTTTTTTTTTCAATTGATTTGCAAAAACTTTGAAAGATGAGACTATTGTCAGGCAATTGTCGATGTTAGGTAGCTTTTTTACATAATTCTTTGAGACGTTTCTGTATTCATCGTCAATAAACTTGTTTACTTTGAAAAATTTAGTAGCTTGTTGACAGTTGTATAAGAAATGTTGGAAAAGAAAAAATTACTATTTTCTCTACTTCTTTTGTTATTTAAGGTTAGGTTAACATCCTTATATTGTCAAGTTATCATCAAAGTAAGTATTTATTTTTATTTCTGTCATGTTATACCTCTTACGCATTTTGCCGTGTTAATTTTTGTGATTTTTATTATTTTTGTTATTTTTCGATAAAATTGTTGCGTTGACAAAAAATTTTTTAGGTTAGGAATAAGCCTGGATGTTATCTCTATCATTTTTCTCTATAACGCATTAACATACCTTCATTTTCCAAAAAAATTCATCGGTTTAGCTATTTTCGTTCGAGAGATGTTATATTTATATGAAAAAAAATCAGAATTCACTACTTTAAGCCATCTTTGAGGTGAGGTTTACATTTATATGGTCTTAGATTACCATCAAAGTGAGTATCTAGTCTTATGCATGTCATTTTATGCTTTTTTGCCCTGTTTACCTTGATAATTTAATTGTATTAAACATTTTTTTATTTTGATGACCGAATTTCCCGGTTTACAGTGTTTTTTTTTTAGGTTAGGTAAAGTTCTGACACTAATTTTATGAATTTTCCTCTATAACGCATTAACATACCTTTATTCTCCAAAAAAAATCATCGGTCTAGCTATTTTCGTTCGAGAGATATTAGATTTATATGCAAAAAAATCGGAATTTACTACTTTAAGCCATATTTGAGGTTAGGTTGACATTTATATGGTCTTAGATTATCATTTAAGTGGGTATGTAGTCTCATGCATGCCATTTTATGCTTTTTTGCAGAGTTTACCATGATATTTTAATTATATTAAACATTTTTCTATTTTTATGACAGAATTTCATGGTTTACAGTGTTTTTTTTAGGTAAGGTAAAGTTCTGACAATGTTCTCTATAATTTTCCTCTATAACGCATTAACATACCTTTATTCTCCAAAAAAAATCATTGCTCTAGCTATTTTCGTTAGAAAGATATGAGGTTTGTATAAAAAAATATCGGAATTTACTACTTTAAGCCATCTTTCAGGTTAGGTTGACATTTATATGGTCTGAGATTATCATCAAAGTGGTTATGTAGTCTTATGCATGCCACTTTATGCTTTTTTGCACAGTTTACCATGATCATTCAATTATATTAAACATTTTTTTAATTTTTATGACAGAATGTCACGGTTTACAGTGTTTTTTTTTAGGTTAGGTAAAGTTCTGACAATATTCTCTATAATTTTCCTCTATAACGCATTAACATACCTTAATTTTCCAAAAAAAATCATCGGTCTAGCTATTTTCGTTCGAGAGATATTAGGTTTTGATAAAAAAAAAGTCGGAATTTCCCACTGTGCGCCGCACCACAATGAGCTCGTTAAATGGGATGTTTTTGTAGCAGGTCCGTCATTCAACAAAGTTTCCAGGTACGCTCTATTATTGTACGCGTTATTGGTTGGTGATTTAGACACGTAGACTGAGCATCGTATGAGCAAGATCAATGTATTCTTCGCCATTATCTGGTAAGACAAATTCGATGGGTCAATCGTCTGTTAGCGATAATATCGGTTTATACTGTATCCAGTGCGATCTTTCAATTGTTTTTCGCGTCTGTGGAATATCAAACAAAAGAAGCTCGGACTCTGATTACTTACACGAGTGGCTGTGCAAGAAAGCCATTTTTCTTTTTTTAATTATCAAAAATGTCTCCAGCAGCTATTTTCTTTCTCTTCTTCTTCTTCTTCTTCTTCTTCTTCTTCTCCTCTGATGCAACACTCGTCTTTTATTTCGTTTCCTTTTTGCATTGGTTGTTCACTCTTCTCACCTTTTTCTTTTTACCTTTCGTTTTACGACGACCGTGTGTCGACCAGGCAGAGCCACCGTGTAGTTGCAACTGAAATGGTACGTCGAAACGACCACCTTCATAACCCAAAACCTTTTATAAGTTCATCCAATTTTCCTTGGCTTTTCTCTTTAATACATTTGCTAGACTCCTTCACACGATTGTAAAATGTCTCTTTAAAAGGCATATTTCTAGTAATGTCGTCAGACAAGATGTTCTTACCTGTTCGAACGGCTTCTTTACCAACAACTTTGGCACCTCGTTCGATAAGGGGCAAAACTCGTCGTAACACTCTGGCAAGAAACGATCCGATACCTCCGTGCCCTCGTTGATAGGGAGAACCAACGCTACTGCGTCCAACTCCCCCTCCACGGTTTCCATAAATCGTGTTTAGAATTACCCCACCACCACTTTGGGGAATAAAATAGTCGTCGTAAAAGTCCATCATTTTTAATCGATTCGTTTGAAATAAAATGTCACTGTTAGCGTTCCAAGGTCAAATGGTATTAGTATACTAATTTGGTCCCTTATATCGATTTCGATGGTGTGGAACGAGTTAAACAACAGTGGTACATATATAGGAGGTGAGAAAGTTTTATTTATGATACTACCGTACGCGTAACCTTGAAGGTCCAACGACACCTCTTGCAACAAACGCGATTGAACGTCTTTTAAGATGTATGGTTCACAGATGTCGCTGTTAACCATGAGCATGGGCGGCAGAGCGATGGCGAGATTAGCTGGAAGAACCGATTTAATTTCGTTGTTTTCAACAAAAATAATCGTGGTCTTTTCAAATCCAAAGATTTTATGTAGTTTTTCGGATGATGTTAATCGGTGTACGTTTTAGCTGTTGGACGTTTCGGGGAGACTAACGGGGTAACTACGTAACGACCTCTTTCCAAATCAAACATCACGTGACCCGCACAATATTATAAGTATTTATTTCTCAAATCATTTCTTGATATTCATGCGCAGACCGGGACGTATATAAGAACAAACATAAGAGACGGTCTCTTCTTCTTCTTCTTTAGGCGTCCATGACGTATGCAGTCGTGGTATGGTTTCTACGGTGATCTTTCTCTCGCTATTTTTCACTACGTGTTGAAAGGTCAATGGTATTTCAATCTCGTTTATTCCAACGATCCATTGACCGTGCAAGTGTAGTTGTTGTCGTAATCTAGTCATGTAATAGGTAGTAGTTTTATCAGGGTAATAATGCATACAACTATTACTTGGCAGCACAACATAAAATTCGTCCTTCATTGTATGTTTTTTAAATAATTGAGCATTTACTCATGCATTTAACTATACAGCCTTTACCCATGAATTAAACTTTTCGGGATAACCCCTCCAACTGATAAAATATTCTATAGATCGTCTTTTATCACGACTTTTCAATAACTTGTCCACTTTAAAGCTTTTCTTTAAATTCTTACCTACTCTGCATGGTTCTTCTTCGTAAAAGAATCCATCAATGTTTTTGTCAGCCAAATCTCTGAGAAAGTACACCGGGGGTTGGCATGTGCAACAGATACGTACAATTTCAAACAACTCCAAAGTCCATCCGCTTTCATAACCTTTGGCAAAGACACTTCTTGCTTTACTAATACGAACTAAATCTCCAATGCTGTACTTTGGACATGTATAAGTGTGTCCGCTATAACGTTGCTTTATATTTTCACGCGCTTGCGCAACATTGTGCAAAGTCACGTCAACCGGTGCCACCTTGGTCGACGAATGCTTTGTGAGATTGTATGCCTCGATTATATTCAGCAGAACATCTACAAAGCGATGGGTGTTTGTGTATGAAAAGTATCGCCACATTCTTTTTTTATAGTTCTTATGAAGCGTTTGGCCGTAGCAGCTTTTGTCTGTGGACTACGAGCTAACCGATATTCAATTTCATTGTCTTTCAAAGTTATCTGCACACTCAGGTGTTTCCGACACACTCGTGTGGGATATTTGCGATTCGAAGCGCCGTGAAAAATTGATCACGCCCCACTGATCCACGTTTTTATCTGTCCCTCAAGACATCATTTACAAGATCGACAATGTTTGACTGTGGTATATGAACGCCACCTATAATCACTGTATTATCATTCGTCCACTCGACATTACCGGAAGCACGCAAGAGACGCAGTATCACAGCAGTGTTTTTACGACACTTTTTGGGTACAATTTAGATAACCTCGGCATCCTGACGCTCCTCTTCTTTGCGCTTCCTCTCATCCTTGTCGTCGGACACTTCGCTATCATGTGATGTGTTTACGTCGACATTTTCGAGATTTGTATCGATGTGTCTCTTTCTTTCGTTCTCTACTTCCTTAAAGTGTAAATATCGCTGCAAAACTTGCTGGTATTTCTTCCACTTTTCTCAATCGTCGCCGTACGGTAAATTCAAGATGTCGTTCATTTCTACGTCGAGTCAACTCGTCGTAGTACCCAGTGTTTGCACAGATCTTAGACCATCGCTGAGATACGCACTTCGCAAACGTTCCACGTTCTCTTCGGGAAGAAGAATAATTTTTTTCGTGTGCTCCATTTTATTTACACGAGCGAAAGTACCGTCCCAGGAGTGGGCCTAATAAAGCAGGTAAGAAGCTTCCTCCCTGTTGTACAGTAATGATTTTCTTTGACACCGAATGAATTTTTTTGTCGGCGAGTTTTCTAAGAACTTTGGCGTGTTTGCGTAAGCGTTTTTTGTTCGTCGGGATAAGCGGTACGTTTTCTTCGAGAATATTCAACGCAGACTTGCATATGTACCTGATCAGTGTGGCATCAGCTTTGCGTAACAGCGCCCTTTGCTGTTTAGTGTCGAGATGATACAGAGCTCTCAAAATGGCGGTGTGCTTCCGACTAAATGGAGAACGTGACTTTGACGCCATCACAACGTTACGATGGAAACTTGATTCGCCGTGTCGCTTCCTTTCATCTGATTTTTGCCACATATACGTACTTATACTCGTCGTCCGGGAAAATACAAGTACGAAATCGACAATTATCCGGTGTATTTTATTTGAGATCCAAAATAAGGTAGCCAAATGGTCGTGAAGTGTACGACTCCTCATCTTTACAGCTTTTTATATCTCTTCAGAAATCCATGTACCTTGCAAGATTCGATCGTTCGGATTTTCATAAGTACAATCCTCTTGTATCATCTCTTTGCAACATGTACGACATAATGGGAACATCAATTTACCGTACATTTTTACTGGTACCTCAGGATGATACAAGTTGCACTGTGGAAGAATGTCGCATACAAGTACACCGTTAACTCGTGACACATCATTGTTATGTCCCACAAGTTGACGACAATCTTCCTCACCTGCTAATATTTGAAGATAACCTATCGGAAACTTTCTGCGCTTACAAATGTACGGGTATAATAAGCAAACGTCAACATTTTAAATTTCTTCTCCTTCTTTACAATCGTATATCTTCACAGTATTACCCGTACGTCCACCAAATAATGCATCACGCGGATTTAAAGGGCGCTGTTTGGAGAGTTCTTCGTTTTCTTTGACAAAATGTCGTAGCTGTTCATTTTCCTCAAGTTCCCCAAAATCACACTCCCATTTTTCGATTCATTTATAGTTGCTCAAAGTCAATTTTTCACTAATTGCTCTTGTGTTATCATATCTATCATCCATTGATTCACCTGTCACCAACGAAGCATCTCGATTTATTCTATAACAGAGCAGAGATCCATGTCAATAAGAACCGTGAAACTGTAACACAATACCTTTGTGATTTTTGGTTTTGAGTGGTGTGCTATAACCATCAACGATGAATCCTCCTGATAGTCTTTTCTCTCGGCTATGTCCTGCATGTTCGATGTAACGACTAAGAAACAAGCCAATCTTAATATTTTAACGTCGTGCTTGCAGTATTTTACTATTTCGTTTTGAAAGTTGAAAATTTAACCGTTTGTTGTTGGCTGATGATGCCATAGCAAGAATTGTTCTCTATCTTTTAAATGCATTGTATCTGGTGAATACGTCTGTAACAGTGGACGAGGACTCTCGTAATCTTGATTTTCAGGTGTATTGAATAAGTAAGGAAAAATTCCTTTTTAAATTTTCTGCAAACTGTAAGCTTTGGGTAAGCTGCTAAGTGGCATGTAAAAATAATTTGAATTGTCTACAAATTTTACAGTGGTAAATTCCCTTAATATTATTTTTGATCCGTTCATAATAACTGACGCTAGTATGCGTTCTCCGTGATCTTCGACAACATGTTCAAGTATAAATTGAACGTCAAAACCCTGGGAATTATGTGCAATACAAATAACTTTTTAAAATATTTTTTTTGATTCAATACAAGATCAACGAGTTGTTTAACAGGATCATTTTGGAATACGTACTAACGAATCCCGCAACGTTCGCATCTTATAGTTAATTTCCAATTTCCAGGCAATAAGTACAAATTTATTATACGACGCACAAATTAACGACATAAACTCTTATTTCTTCATCTCCTAGTACGCTTCTCATTTGCTGTGTTTCAAAATCGTAAAATAAAAATAATACGTTTGATTGCAGCGTGGACGGTTTCAATGGTTGAATGAAACAGAAATGTCGAGCAGGTAAGCGGACTTTACAAATATGACAAAATGAGAACCCACATTCTTGTGATTTATTCTAGTATCCCATATTTTTCACGTGAACAGTTTTACAACATGTTGGACAAATTCTAATTGTTTGGCATACGCTACTGGTTTTATTGAATGATCCTTTTTTAAAATGATTTTCATAACCCGTATTGGTAAAAAATGATCTATTGCATCTTCTGCATTTTTTATTGAGCTCTGTTATTTCGCAAGGTGGTATCTGCAATCAATTGTAACATTTACTTGAACATCTATGATCGCCAACGTGCAAATAACTTTTGTTGCACGGTATACAATAGCCTCTGCTACCACTCGCTCCAATCAAATTTAATATTGGTTTGTAATGATTTCGTCGCTCATAGTATATTATACGCAGCGTATACGTCACTTGACGATTTGTATCTAAAACTAAACGTGTACCGTCATATAATGGTGGAAAACCGCGACCAAAATGTTGAAAAGCATACACAACAATTGCTGTGGTACGATTTGCAAAAAAAATCTGAAAATTGTGAATTTCCTCCAGCCCCCAACCAGTTTCTGGGTATTCGATCGTTAGATAAACTTAAAATATCAATTGCTGCTCTTTTTTGCGTGGGTCCATTGGTGCGACGAATAAGATTCCAATAACCATGAAACTTACCTCAGCGTATTTGTTCCCTTATCGCATAAGCATAGGCTGCAGCCAATGATCGTGGTAAACAAAGATTATCATCGTGATTACTGATGTTCAGTATCGATCTTCTATTGACGGTTTCCTCGGTCAAACGGACACGTCCGTTTCACACAATACCTTTCACTATAGCACAATTAATGTTTATTAAATATTTAGCATCAAAATCATTTGCACTTTGCACTGCACCAAATAACAGTTCCTACAAATCATTAATTTTAAAATCTTGTACAGTCCGAAATGACAACCAGGTCCAGCATTAAAATTTTCAGAATTTATTGTTACACCAACAAAATCAGTCGGAGATCTTGTCACATATCTGTCTATGTAAATCTTGTATACCATATACAACCCTGAAGCCAATCATGAAGACTGATATCTCCTGGTGGTGATGCCATTTTTCCGCGTACTTCGTCACCATCGTATCTAAAACGGCGATATTGCCGTGTAGTTTCGCTTTCCACAATAAACCACAGACGTTGGTTCCCCTCTCTTCTCTTTAAAGGATTATCTGTGAAAAATATGTACATATACACACAGATTTAAAAAAAACGAAAAACAGAATCAGTGAACACTCACATTCGTCTTCGGCACTACTATTATTACTGCTACTTGACGACTCTGAATCGGTCACTTGAAGTCACGTTGTTGTTAGTACTTGGTTGGTTTCATCTAAAGTAATACTAATGTTGAAAAGAAAAAAAAAAGACGAAGGAAACGTCCTACGACGTGACGTAGTACCACTAACTACCTAGCAGCACCGGACTCCATTCGTTTTAATGCTCGTAATATTCTGGATGTCGATGGTTCAGGCTCGTTACACACAGGTATTGTTAACTCCGATTTATTTTTACCTATAAATATCGATATGGCAGGTACAAATTATTATTAAAAAATATATGCCCCCTGTGCTATATCTCCTTGTGATTCTTTTGAATATTGTTTAAGATTGATGGGGTAAAAGTAAGAAAACGAATACGTATAATGAATTTTAAAAAAAGGATATAGTTTCTTACTTACCACTGAAATTTTCATTTTCTATTGATAACATCATTTCATCTCCGTCCACATCGGAAAGCATGCGTTGTACAATTAGAGAACATTTTTTAAAGATTTTTAGAAATGATTAAATTTTTTTTACAGTTATGTAATACCTACGATATTGATGAAGTAATACTTTTGCCAACGTTTCATTTCTATGACCACTTTTCTTGACAGCCTCAATGACAATGGAAAACAGAAATATGTTGTCAAAGAGACCACTCTTATACATGTCAACGACAGTCTCGGTATGACAATGTAAAATTAAAAAATGTAATGTTCTACAGAGAACTAATACATCTAATTTATTTTAATCACGATGCCACGCTTCACCACACATGGTACTAAAGAGTGGTTCGCGAGTATTAGCGATGCGCAGGGCGCACCGTATGATGGATGGCAAATGAATTTGACTGACTGTGTCCATATTTCTCAAAGATCAAATACAATACTGAAAATCAGTGCATCTAATTTCTCCTTTTATAATGAAAGCTTTGCAGTTGCTTTGACGAGAAAGAGATAGAAAGAAAGAAAACGTACAGACCAACTATAAAAAAAAAATATCGCTCAATGCAAAGAAACATGACGCTCGTCCAAAACATTCGAACATAATGTGCAACTTAATCAAACATTAGCACTTTATTAGAACAAAAGCGTAGCTATGCGACATGTTATATGATACTGTACGACAGGGTCGGTCTAAGCAAAGAAAAATAGTATAAGAATGATTTTTTCAGAATGCTGACGGAAATTTCGTCAGCGAAATGAAAGGTAAGAGAAAACAATTCGCTCAATACGAGGAACACGACGTTCGAATGAATCATTTGAACGAAAGAGTATAGGTATGCGATGTGTAAGATAATACAGTACCTCTAGTCTTTCGATGTCCATCCAATCGTGAAAGTATTATATTACATTGTAAAAAAAATAATCAGCAAAGTAAGGAAAAAATTTTTGGCACGAAAACACGACGCGACTAACTCAATAAGTTACGAGGAAAGGAATTACGTCTGTACACAAGTGAATAAGGAGAAAATAAAATACCTGGATTTCTCTGTTTTTATTAGAGTAATGTCTATATTTTTTTAAGAAAGATTCACAAAAGATATACATTCAGCTCATTCCGTTTTATAAAACATATGTGTGTTGGAGAAGTAATAATTTCTGCGCAGCAATTATGCTGAGTATCATATATTTCATTTTTGTACTTCCCTCTTAGTGGTATATACACGACAAAAATCAGTGGGCAATATGCTCTCGGAGGATGAAGAGCCTCCAAAAGCCGGGACCAGAGAACGCACGTGAACCACAGGTTGGTGTGGTGTTAAAATTTATATATATTCCAGAAAAAAAAGTAAGATTCCCTTCCTTCTGAGCTGCACAGACACCCCCTTCCCCTATCTGAAGGTGTTAGGGCCTATTAAGACGACCTATAGTGGTTTTACCACACACATACACACACGCGCGTGCGCGCACGCACACACATAATTACGTGAAGCTTTCGCATAGGTGGCTGTAAGTTTTACTATATTTCTTTCTCCTCCCCCTCTCTCCCCAACCGCCTCTCCGTGTCCAGTGACACTCACTTACGCACACACAACTCCATTGCGTGACACATACACATGAGTGCCACTCTGGGCGTGTTAAAGTAAATCCCAACAGTTCTTCCAAAATCAGTTGGCAATATGCTCCGGAGGATAAAGAGCCTCCAAAAGCTGATACCAGAGTACGCATGTGAACCACAGGTTGGTGGAGTGTTAATATTTCTAAAGAAAAGTAGGATACCCCTCCTTGTGAGCTGCACAGGCACCCCCCTCTCTTAAGGTATTGCGGTTTATTAAGACGGCCCATAGTGGTGCCATAACTACTCATCTGCTATCTGTTTGATCGATATTGATAATATTGCAGAAATGAAGAAGATGCAAATGTTTTTTTTATAAATTGAAATTATTTAAACTTGAAATAGGTATTAGGCCTCGTTTATCAGGGTAATATGCATAAGCATTGTGAGTATTATTGAATAAAAAGGCAAGAACATACTTTTTTCTCAAGTTTATAAACTTTTTGCACCGTATTAGCTAAAAATGTAAAAAACAGGTATATGAAAATTTATAGTCCTGCGATTATTCCTGGTAAGTTGTTGACAACAAAATAGCTGGTAAGTTTCCCCTACGAGCACATTTTCTTTACAACTAAGTCCACTCAATCATTGGATCGGATGTTCAAGAGTTCTTTATTTTCTATAGGAGCGCAAGGTGATTCGATTAAGGAAATTGCCAAAGACTACGGGCGAGACTAACACACAGCAGTCGACAACAGCAAAGAGGCAAGTGGAGCGGGAAGATGGGGAGGAGGAGGGTCTAGCTCGCCGTGAGGCTGACTTCATCAGATGCATCATTTCCGACTTTCTCGGTGGCTACGTCCACGTGCCCAAGATTGTGCGCTGCGAGGGCCCGGAATTCGCCAGATTCGTCGATGAAATACGCCTTGCTCGCCCTGGTAAGTGTACTAGTAGTTATGTAGCCCGCTTTGTATGTCAGCCGGGGTAACAAAATTCCCTTGATACTATTAATTTCACCCTCACTAGCACTTGTTGGGCACCTGCACTTGATTATGTATTTTTTACTTTCACACAACTTGAAATGCTTCTTAATAATAATTAAGGATGCTTAATACAAAGCTTATTAGCTAAGATGATAATAGTAGTGATATAATTTGTTAAATGAGCATTAAAAAGAATCAATAAATGAATAAAAATATAAGAGATTTATAGAGATATTACACAATAAATGTAATAATAATAATGATAATCATAATCCTAATCATAATAGCAGATCTTCCCTAAAAATTTATCAAATATGTTACAGTCACTTAGCCACTGTTAAGTAGCCAACGCTCAGTGATCAATTTGACACACTGCGGACTGCAAATTGTGGGTGTTTTCTAGAATAGGCATCTGATCACTTTTCCTTCGTAAAAGTTAGTATTATCGATCGAAAAGCGTTCATTGCAATACAAGCTATGCTCAACAAACACAAGAAACTGTAGCCGACTACAGCCACTTCGCAATTATTTTCATGAAAAGTCATTATTGGACAAACTATTAGGAAAGTATCCTGCATCGTTAAGCACAACCCACAATGTCACAACTCGGAACTTCATAGAATTTGTATACAAACTCAATCTCTTTAGCGGAAATCAATCCATGTAAATGACTCACATACGTTTTCTTCAGATGCCATCCTATCACTGAGTAAAAACATCCACCAATCACACAACGAATGAAAAAGGTCTCTATTCATGCTCACGCTAAAACGTTAAAACGCAGAAGTCTTGATCACTTATGTATAGGGCTTTACAAGACCAAGAAAATACGTTACTTCATGCAAACATCGTCTTGGTCTCAAAAAATATCGAGCCTAAGTGATCTTGTCTTGGTCTTGAGTAAATATTGAGTTTAAAAATAACGTCTTGTCTTCAAGGGCGGATCCAGTCTTCGACTCAGAGGGGGGTCATCAGGCAGTCATACAGTCGAGGTCCATTAACAGACTCGAATTCAATTATAATAATCATTCAAATTGAAAAAAAAAGTCGGCGCCTTATTGTTTGGAAGATACAAAGACGTTATAGATGTAATTAATAAGCAGGGACCTACACAGCCCTAAGAGAACAGAAATATTTTATCAATATTCTATCAATATTTTTTTTCATTGTGAAATATTTTTTAAATGAATTTAAACATATTTATAAAATATTTATAAAACATGAAATATCCTGCGAAAAAAGGAAGTTTTCATCACAAATGTGTATCTCTCCAGGGTGGTCCCTGGGCCCAAGGGCGCTTGCAAAGCAACGCCCGAGGGACCGTCGGGACCCTCCTGGTCGGATGCACATGAGTGGCAAATCCTATTTTTCCTACTTAGAGTGTACCAGGGTTTCAAAAGTGCTCAAAGTAGGAATATTATTTTATTAAAATATTTTCTAATAATGTTTCAAAATATTTTCCGTATTTTTCTAAAATATATGTAAAATATATTAGGATGAAATATTTTTAATACAACTAAAATGATATTTTTTAAAATAATTATGCGATTTAAAAATGTATGGTAACAGTTATCCATACACTTGTTTTTGTCCTAATTCATACGGAATTGATCAGTTATAAAGAGTATTTGATAAATTAAAGTAAAATTTGTAGCAGAAAACCAGCTTTTAAAAATTCATTAACATCCACGGAGATTTGAATCTCGAACCTGCTGTATAGAAATCCAACGCTTTATCCACTGGGCTAAAGTAACTTTTGCCTCCATGTAGATGAGTAAAACTCATTCATAAGCTTACAAAGTATCCTCCTGGTACGAGGCGACCCAAACTTCCACTGCATTTACACAGACACTTATAATTTTTTATAACATTCTTTGAAATTCAACAATTACTGAACTGATATAATAAGTTTTACAATTTATTTATAATACTTCAAAATCTTTAAAAAAAAAAGTTTTTTAGTAAGATTTTAACATGTTTTAAAAATATTTTATGAATGTATTAAAAATATTTCTAAAAATCTTACTAAAATATGTTATACATGCTCATAAAATATTAAAAAGCAACTATTCAGAGATATTTCCTCGTGATAGAATAAAATATTAGTGCAAATTAATAATAAAATAGTTTTAAAGATTCCAAAAAAAACATTTTCTTAAAACCTTTTAACATATTTAAAAAATATTAACATATTTTTAAAAAATTCCCAAATATTTTAATATTATGAAATATTTCGTGCTGTGAGGGATCGCAGAGATAAAATGGAAGACGCTACATGAGCCCAATAACATCATCCAAGACGACTTGGTGAGAGAGCACAACCTTAGTGTTTGAAAGTATACCACATGTTTATTTTATTATTGATGAGATTAGAAAAAAAAACTATTCGGCCTTCGAAATAGACCGTTTTTGGTACAATGACCCAGCTATACTCCCGAATCTACTGATTATGCATTCAAGAAGATATTTTTCAAAGTTGAATAATAAAAACGTATCATTACAATTTATACAAAACAGCCTTTCCTACATGGTTATGCCATACCTCACTAGCTTTAACGCCATACCACTATTCAAATATCCTCCCAACTGATAGCGTTGTCGATGTTACTTGCCTAGCGTATAGATATTCGTTACATATACAGACAGACGAAGTGCATTATATAGAAGCATACGGAAATATCGTTGGTCAACTTAGACCCCGTCTGGGGAAAGAGGGGGGGGGGGGGGGTCATGACTACCATGACCCCCCTTGGATCATTAGAATGGAAAATTCTCGCTTAAATCGGTCCATCATGTCGTCTTCACTACAGCTGCCCTGCTTACTTTCATATTCATCTTGGTAATTTTCTTGGGGCTCGCAGTTTGGTTTGCTACCTGGCTCCTTTCCGTCGAATGATTGTATTAAGGGTGCGTAATGTGCGTTCTTGCCCACGCCCTCTATCTGTATGTGGAAGAACCCCTCGTATTCTGATCATATGTAATGCGAGTAAAGGTATGTACCGTTTGTTAATGTGAAGTGTACGCATACATTTTTCTTGAATTCTTGCGACAACATGTATATGCAATCACCATTTTCATTGCTTGTTTGTGATTTAAGTATTTTCTCTGTCACCCCTGGTTCTCTACATTTTAGTAACCATTTTGAGTCTCGTAAAATCGCCCGTAGCTCGTTGGCAGAGATGTCAAGATGCAATAAAAATATTAAGGTGTGAAACAGGCAGTTTCCGGGTGGGTCGTGCGGTAACCCCGTTATTTTAGTAAATGCTACATCTGGCAC
>JAPYYV010006202.1:0-17713 GCA_030522625.1 Copidosoma aretas | reverse complement strand
GCCAATAATTTTATCTCCTTGATCTACTATTTGCACATTGGGTTCTACAACAGATACAGAAGTGTCGGACGAATGACTGTCATCATTGTTTTCTTGCTCATTTAGTCTAAAAATCCTGTGTCTGCTACGATTTCCGCTACGCCTCATTCTCTCCCGTCCTCTTCTGGGTGTATCAACAATTGCTGTAAACATTGTTAACAAATTATAAATAAATAGATATAATTACTCTCAAGAAATTTTTCTTTAACAATAATTGTTAATCTTAAAAAATAACATCAAGAATTATGTAAAACTTTCGTTTCAAATGACTGCAATATTCGAATGTTTATAACATAATACAAATAAGAGTAGTACACTAGGTCAATTTATAATGAGATCTCAAAACTCACGTTGGTCTTCCCTTCCTTGAGTGGCCTGTCTGTGAGTATTTTCATAATTATCGTTCGAAACCCTTTGAAATCCATGACAATGCAACTAATTGTTATTATTTTAAGGTAGTCCTTCTATTTCTTTATGTACATTATCAACGGGACTATTGTGCAAGAGCTGCTGTAAATAAGTGCTTGATAGTCTTTGGTTTTCATTCGATAGGATTGCAATAGAAAAATTTCTAACTATTGCAGAAGAAGTGATTGCGTTGTTTCTTTTAGAAATCTCAACATCTATAATTTATGTAAGAGAAATGAGTTGGTGCAAAAATTATTGTAATATTATCAGTACTTTACCCTAATTGCCGGGACTATCATTTTCACTGGACTGGGAAGGGCGAAGAACATTGCTGTCTCTATTGCAAGTGCGGCGAGTATTTTGTATTTCCTCTGACTCACTACTGCTACCTTTAGCTTGGCTCTGTTTTAAAAACTGTTCAAGTTCTTTATCACCTTGCTTGGTTTAAACAATTTTTTTTAGTGCTATAAATATTTTCTGTGATGGAAAAATCATAAATGTTTAATTTAGTTTATCAAGTATAATAACTGAAAAAGAGAAAAACAAACAGTAATAAAACTAGGTTGGACTGATACTGACAATCAAAAACAGCGCAGACGTCCTATACAATTTGTAAAGAACTAAAAACAATGGTTTAAAAAATTTCTTTTTCAGTTTACCTTACAACTTTTTTCTTTCTGTTTTTTTATGCTTTTGTTCAGCTGTGAAAGAGTATCGCTCCTTCGAATTTTTTGAACTTGTACCTTTTAGTATTTTTTGTCAAATCTTCCTCCTTGTCTATTAACAGATGTTATTTTAATCAAGTATTTGCACATACTATGATACATGAGATAACGCCGAGAATTGATAGTTAGTGTATTTACCGGCCACAGCTAAAATTTGGCCTGGAGAATAATGTCATTTATTACCATTATCCTGCCTTCTAATATTAAATAGATTTTCCGACCAATCGTCTTCGAAGTTAGCGATCGTATTTACTCGTGCGACGTGTACAGGTGGGCCTTTACTGGAAGGAGGTTCGGAAAAAAATCTTACGGCAGCAAATATAGCTTTTTCCTACTTACTTTCTGACTCCATCTTCTCTTTCACACAATTCCAGATGTATGTTTAGAAAAAAAAACTTTTAGAAAGTTGTATGTATAACTTACATGCCGATTTCACTCTTAACTGCTGCAGTGTGACTTTGTTTTACTGGAGGACAGCAGTGGTTATAGAGTCACTCGATATATCATCGATATATTATCGATTACTCGCAAACTTGTACTCTATAGTGAAACTCTATACCTAAACATAAACTTGTGTAATTATGGAGATATTACAAGTAGAGCAGAGTGTGTAAAATGTTTATTTATAAGTACCTAACACTTGTGTATCTATTATAAAGTTAAAAAAAATAATAAATATTTCATAACACGAGTGCTACGGACTTATAAACTGACTTATTGCATTCAATTAATTTCATGTGGAGACGACGAGTTTGCGAGGAATCTATAATGCATCGCAACATATCGAATATGCGAGGAAATAATTAACGACCCTTGGGTGTACATTAGGGCTGCTGGGCATAATACTTTTACAGAGTATTCTTGTCTCAAAGGCACTTTCAAGCATCCTTCTGATAATATTGCGAAACAGCTGTAAGCAAAAATCATAGTCATATAACTTGTATACTTTATATGTCTATGGCAAAAATAATATGTCTAGCAGCCCTGCTCCTGACGTCCAGATAGTCCTGACCAATATTTACTTAAAGAATTAGATTTAACGATCCACTGTTCCGACGTCTGCCAGTGGCGTCCTTTTAACGCAACTGAACCGAACCGAGCGGGACGTGGTAAAACGAGCAAACTTCATACAACGTTGAAGCTCGACCCTGATGGGGCTGCATATTCTAATTTCTCTATGATTTCTACCGTAAGTCTTGTTATCTTCGTAAAATATGTGGGTCTTTTCGTCTTCTTCCTGCTTATTGTTAGTATCGTATTTTCAGTGTAATTGTGTAATTACTTGAAATTAACAACGACAGATGATAATTATCACTCTTGAAGAAAGGTTACACTTAAGATTTTTGTCGTAATATTTTTAAATAACTTAAATATCTGTCATACTACATGCATATAATTGCAAAGGGTCATTGTTTTTATCACGGTCTCATTCTAATAATGATTTTTTGTAACTCTTAGGAAATTTAATTTTCAAGGTTTGTATTTACTTTGCTTAATCTCATACAATCACTTTAACGGAGTGCTACACTATTTGTATATTTTATTGTTGATGTTTGTAATGATGTGTAACATTTTGAGTTACACTGAGAAAAAGGTATTTAATAAACAAAAATATTTTTACTGGTGATGACTACTTGGCTAAAATAATGAAGTGAAGGATATGTTTTGAATTTCTCGTAAAAACTTACTACATAATATTGCAAATTATGTTCTTTTACAATCTTATACTGTATGTGTCTGATATGTAAATAAACAAGAATCAATTAGACACCGGATTGATGTTTTTATATAACATTTGTTACCATTCCTACCTATGAATTTTGGTTGTCATCGATTTATTCGTTCTGTCATTGGTTGATTGAGTAGACTGAGTAATGCATGTGATTGGCTGCGGTTAGTTAAGAGCGGCGAATTCAAACATCAAATTTAAAAAATCAAAATTCAATTGAATTTTAAGTTTTAAAAATAAATTTTATGTTTTAAAAAAATATTTCATACAGTTACAATTATTATATGTTTTCCTAATAATGAAAATTTATGGTCATCGATTTATTCGTTCTGTGATTTGTCGAGATCGGTCAAGGGCGCGTAAATTTAAAAATAAGATTTAAATAACAGTAGTTTACATTTTTGCGTAGATAAAAAATTGTATTGATGTATTTAATTTTTGCCTTACAAAATCAAGAAATTAAATTTTTTCTATGAACTGTAAGGGGTTGGAGCGCGAAGCGCACAGGGGCGGAGCCCCTAGTCGCATTTAATGTCTGCTTTTAGGAATAAGTGTTATAGTAAAAAATGGCCGCAAAATCTTAAGTGATGTGCGTTTGATAAAATTTCCAAAATATTTCCAGCAAAAACTTTTATTTAAATTAAAAATATACAACTCTATCAATATTTGTCAAATACGTTGTTCCACCGATTGTGCGGAAATCAGAGAAAAGCAGTTATCAGATGAATTAGAACATAAGCCGAATCACTAACAAAGGTTATGGCATTGTGAGGATCTAGATAAATTATTGTCACACGATGATTTTTTAAACGTTATCCACGTATCAATTGATAAATCGGCCTAAAAGCTTTTTTAATGGTCCTTGAGCACTGTATAAAATACAAAACTTCATTTATCCAGTTATCAAGTACCTTAAAACTCAGAAATGATATATTTTCTGAATTGATCTTGCCTGAAAGTCGTTACGCACTAGATAAATTCCTAAACTCTAAAGATACAATTCAGTATCATGGAATTTGTCGTCATTGTGGTATATATATTGGGGCAGTAAACGACTTTCACTTTTCTATGCTATGTGATACGTGTGGCGAGCTTATAGATTTGCTAAATCCATCTTCCCCAAATATTTTTATTCTCATCGACCGTTCATTAAGTATACAACGCTTGGTGGAAGAATATGATAAATATTACGAACATATAGTGAAGGACAGAAAATATGATAAAGTGCTGAAAGATATTCATGACGGAAAATTGTACAGATTAAATGTTTCTAAATTGCCTGCTCCAGAAAAAGTATCTTGTATAACCACAATTTTAAATTGTGATTATGCACCAAGATTTGAGTGCCTTAATTTTTCAGTGTGGCCACTGTATCTCCAAATAAATGAACTGCCTGCTGGTGTGAGATTGAAAAGGATATTGTCGAGTGGTATTTGGTTTGGCAGAAGCAAGCCAGAGATGCATTCATTTTTGAAACCTCTCACAAATATAATCAATAAATTATCAAATGATGGAATACCATGTGTTATGAACAATAAAGTGAGACACATAAAAGTATACATTATTATATTTAGTGTTGACTCTGTCGCACGTGCACGGAGTTAAACAATTAAATGGGATCTGTGCATGCAACTGATGTCTTATTTTAGGAAAATTCGTGGAATCCAATGCATGAGGTATCCAATCTCTGATGTATATCCACACAAAAGATCAACTGAGGTGATGGTAGCATGTATGAAAAAATTAGTGTGTAATAATAGTAATAACACAAAAGATGATAATTACGGTGTGATTAATATGTCACCATTGATTAATTTGCGCAATTTCGATATTGTTGACAGTTTTATTCCGGACTACCTTCACTGCTGTCTACTGGGTGTGTAAAACAAATAACAATTAGTTTTCTGAAATTGATGTCACCGATACAACGAGAAAAATTGAACGATAAGTTACCAAATATTAAAGTTTTACACCAAGTTGAACGATTAGCAAGGTCTTTTAAAGATATATCAGACTGGAAAGGAAAAGAATGGCAAAATTTTACCCTTTTTTATAGTATACATATTTTCCAATCAGTAATCTCCATGAAATTGTTGAAACACTGGAAATTATATGTACAAAGTTTATATACACTATTGAAAACTCGTATCAGCAAAGACGAATCGAATATTGTCGATCAAGACTTACATAAATTTGTTTCTCTTACCGAAAAGTATTATGGTAAAGTTTCAATGAACTACAACATTCACTTGTTACTACACTTATCAGACTGCGTCAAGAACTGGGACCCACTGTGGTGCCACTCGACATTTCCATTTAAATTAGCCAATTATTACATGTTAAATGTTATTTATAGTGCTAAGGGCGTTTGTTTACAAATTGTTTGATACATAAACATACAACAATCAATTTTTTATCTACGACGTAAAAAATTTCCTCGTGCTTCGGAAGTTGTAGTGGAGTATTGTAGGGAGTTGACTGTCAAAAGAATACATAAGGGTGTTAAAATATCATTAGTTACCTATTTAGGAGTAGGAAAGCAGCTGGATAAAGTTCATCTTAAACAGTATCGAATAAGTATGAGAACTGTAGCATATGAAAGGGCAGTTATTGAAGGTTGTCTATATGCCTCGTCAATACGACAAAATTAGCAATCATAAAACAGCTATGCGTTGCTACATGATGGTACGATCGTAAGAATTATCTACTTTTTAGTAGACATTACCGAGAAAGAAGAAGTCACTCTTTGTAAATTTTTCAACACCCACAAACGTATAACTAATTTTATTTATAGTGTTAGGTCAATAAGTAATAAGATAATTGTAGTAGACACAAGTAAAACAGCAGAAATTTGTATATTAGTTAATATAGAAATCGGATCATTTATAATAACTTTACCAAATTTACTACACTATTATTTTGCTAATGAACTTAATCAATTGTATAAATGATGCATTTTTATTCAATTTTTTTGTTTTTTTTTTTAATTAATGGATACAAAAATTAGAACTGTGCCAAATTTTCAGTATCAAAAAACGTAGCAACATGAAACAATATTTTCGATACTCTATGGTACCAAAACTTTTAATTTTCTCTTTTTTTCAATTCGTTTCCATAAAATAATTATTAAAATGATTAAGAATCGCACTTCTTTTTATCTAGTTTTAATTGTATATTTTTGAAACAACCTTAAAAATGCTGTGATCAGAGAATCAAAGAAATTTTCAGACTTTTGGTTATTTAGTTGTTTTAAAGTTCCGGTATTTAATTTCTTGCCTTATCTGTATCGTAACTAGGGTCTAAAAGTGGGCGGTAATTTAGCGATAGTCGTGGACTCACTTCCACACGGAAAAACCGTCGCTTAATTCTAGCCCTAGTAAGGCATCTGTAGCAGTTAAAGTAATATTCACAAAAAAAATCGTCGAGGAGCATGATTTATTAAAATTAATGGAAATTAATTTTGTAGGCTAAATTACTATTGTAAATTACTCACGAATTGTAAAACAAATTACGTAATACAATGTTTCTACTGCTATGTAAATTGTCTGGATATTAAAATAAGTATATTTAAATCAAACATCGAGCTTATTAATCTGTTTATAATATGTATAACATGTAAAAGTAAGAAAAATAAACTAATTTGTCGTTTAATTGATGAAAAACAAACTTGTGATTCCACAAGGAATTTCATAAGTTATATCAAATGGAATTCCATTTGGAATAACACTTGGAATAACACTTGGCATGACACTTGGAATGACACTTGGGATGACGCTTGGAATGACGCTTGGAATTTCCATTCCAAAATCACATGTGTGATTCGAAATGGAATACCAAGAGGAATTACAAATGTTTATACAATTGAATTTACATGTGTAACAACAATTGTAATTACATAAAATTACTTAGAAGAAAAGATAAAATTTTGAATATTTTAGGCTAGACATGCGTGTCCTATATAATATGAATTAAAAATTTTTTTTTCTTTGAATCATTTACTGATATGTTTTTCCTAATAAACCTAATTGATTAAAATAGTTTACATATGCAATAAATAAGTGTAAGGTCAACATCAAGATCAAATAATACAACATTTCACTGTATATTGTAAGATATTATTTTATTTATAATAGAAGATGGAGGAGTATGATTAACCAACGGTATATTTGCATAACGATAATTATTACAAATGATTTGTGCCAGAATAAAAGTTTTGCAGCATATAATTATACTGAATACGTTAAGCAGATGGTACGTAAAATATAATGTAAATTATAAAGAAATCTTTTTTATAAAACAGACAATTAAAACTAATACACTGATTCCTATATATGCTAAAAAAAAATGAATAATACCGAAATCAAAAGTACCCGATTACGTTTATAGAACTGATAATACCAAAGTGTTTTGTGAATTTTCTAATGTAGTATAAAACCACTTGTTAAAAAAGAAAATACGTAATGTCTTCTCGAATTACAATAATATTTAAAAGTATATAAGCAAACGTTTTTGTTACCGAACTAAGTACGAGTAACATAAAATAGAATTTTTTAAGCGAAATTATTAAATGCGGGAGTCTCTAACTACTGTTAGATTTTATGAACAAGTTGATAGTGTGGTGACTTTAAAGATTATTGTAACCTTTGCAGCTCACAAATAAAATTTTTATTCTTTTTCTGTAGTTACCATGGAAACATCGTTTGAGTTGACGAAAAAAAGTTCTGGAGAAGCATGAGCTCCTAATATTACTGTTAAGAGGTGAGAAATTGTGGTCTGCGATTCCTTATTTAAATAACAGGGGACATTTTTTTGCTTCCTTAAAGAGGAATCCTTTCATCGGTAAAGAAAAAGTTTAATAAAAATACGTAAGAAATATCTTACATATAGTGTCTAAAGTTAAAAATACAACTTTAAAAAGTATGTCTGTGTGTACGTTATCAGTCATATCTCAGAAACCCTACGGTATATTTCATGGATTTAGCGCTTGAATTTTTTGTTGTCTTATCCTTATAGTGGCTCGGGAAAAAAATTGAAGTTTCATAGCTTATTAAGGTTTTTATAACGATTTTTATGATCAAAAACAGGTTTTTTTTACTCTTTTAGGGTGAAAAAAATTCAATTTGAATTTTGAAATAGTAACTTATAATAAAGCTTTAAAATAAATCTTTTCGTAATTTAAAATCATCTTGATAAGTAGTTTTGTTTATTTTTTGTTGCAGGAATACTAAGATGTATGTAGAAAATCACTGATATCTCCGTAATAGATTAAAAAATTGTTATAATACAAAAATTTTTTATAATTATTTTGTATTCATCCTTGTTGCCCATCAAAAATGTGTGTTTTATACCCTATTAAGGATTTTATAACGATCTTTATGGTTAAAATTTTTTTTTTCTCTTTTATACGTAAAAGAACCGTATTTGAATTTCTAAATAGTAACATGCAATAAAGCTTCAACAAAGCTTTATTTGTCATTTAGAATCATCCTAATGGGTTTTTTTTTGTTCTTTTTCATGGAAGAAATTCTAAACTTTTTGTGAAAAATCAGGAAATGAGATCTCATTTTAAAATATTATTTCGTTCATGGTTAAGATAATACACTCCATAAATTTCAATTATTTCCTTAAACTAAATATAATTTACTCATCAAAAAATCGAGCGTAATTGTTTTTTAATCAAATAATCGCACGAACGACCATAATAGGGTTTGTATCTAACATTTTTTTTAGTAAATATCAAAATAAGAAGCAAAACATTTGTAAGGAAAAGCCATGCAATAAAGGTATACAGAAATATAAAGGTTATTATTAATCTACGTTGCTCTAAATGTAAATAAGCTTATATATTATTTTAATGCACCCCAACAAATTTTTGTCTAGTTAGAATCAAAAGATATTTTTGAAGGAAATTTAACGATCTACAAGAAAGTTATTACATAATTTTTTGCTAAGTCAACTACATTGAAAGTTACGGTTGAAGTTTAACCTAAAATTGTAAATGATTAATTTTCCAATTTCTCATTTTATATCATAAAGTAATGTCTTAAAAACATAAAATATCATATATGTTAAGCTTATGACGCATATACTATAAAATACTCACAAAATATCGATAATTCTACAAAATTAATTTTTGTCTGTACTTAATTTTTTCTCAAAGTTGGAATTGTACTTTACTTGAGTGGGTAGCTTGCGACCAAAAAACGTTTGGGTAATGAGTACCAATTACATAAAATAGGCTTGCAGCTTATTTATAAATAATAGCAAGAAGTTTCAACAATTACCGAGTTTGAAGTAAAAAACTGCAACAGTGAACGCTACTATACTCCAAAAAAACAATTTAATAGGAATCGAACTTCACAAGATCTCTCACAGTAAACAAAGTTGGAGAACATGAACTTAAATGAGGCTCATCACCTTTTTTGAACCTTAAGCCATTGCACCCAGGTTAAAATCCACGGTAAAATAAGACTCAACGAATCTACAGCTAAAATTTGGAAGCATGTGGAATAAATGAAACAAAATTTTAAAAAAATGTATTTAAAATTCGTAATTTTAACATGGGTCTTATGGGGAGTTTTGAATTATCTACCCAAAGTTATAGCTTTTTTCGTCTAAAAGTTGAGCCACATTCTACAAAAACTAAAATCAGGTAGTTTAAATAACCCTTCTACTAATTAAATCGCGAAAGTTGAAGGTTGCTGATCGGGAAAAAAAAGGTATGAAAGTCCAAACTTAAGGTTAACCTAATTTATTCAGTACGTTGGTAAAAATCAAATTTTCCTGATTACCTAGTTTTTTCAAGTTTTTTCGCTCATGTATGAAGAACAAGACATAAGATCAGGCGCTATTTTTATTCGTTTTTATTCCGTAAATCTTAAATGTATGGAAACCAACTATAGTGCCCCTGCATGATACGACACCATCGTGATAAGCCTCCTTAAGTATTTTTTCAATTTAACTAATGGCAAAAAGGTGGCACTTGTATCGACAAGCACAGTTACTTAAGCGGCAAAATACAAAAATAGTAATAATTTAAATTTAGATTGAGAATTAACAATTTTTTGCAAAAGACAATCAAAAATCTATACAGTACCAACAGCTACGTTAAAATGTCTTTTTAACGCTTTTGACTGAAAACGCGCTGAATGACCTAAAATATTCTCCGTAAATTTGTCAAATAAAAACAAGAACATTCACAAAAAATATGATATCTTGTTTTCTTGAGCGATTTTTTCGTGATAAAATATGAAACATTGGAAAATTAATCGATAACATTTTAAGGTTGAAATTCAACCTGTAATAACTTTGAAAGGAGTCGACTTAGCAAAAAATTATACTTGACTTTTTTTGTAGATCGCTCAATTTCCTACAAGAATATGTTGTAATTCTTACTAGACAATAAAATTTGTTCAAGTGCATTAAAATTCTGAAGAAAAAAAATTTCTCTGCTATTTAAATGGAAAATCAAAAATCACAATTCCTCATCTCTAAATATTATTATGAAGAGCTCAAACTCTTGCAAAATTTTTTTTTGTCATCTTGGTCGGTATTTTATGGTTACTAAAGAAAAAAAAAATTAAAACTTTTTTTTGCCCCACCTTAATACTTATAATAGTTATGGATGTATTAGATTTTTTAACTTTAACTTAAAAGTATGTTACTTGTAACCGTAACTACTCCATCGATATTAAGTAGGTTAAAGATCCATCCAAGGTTAA
The DNA here is from genome assembly GCA_030522625.1 of Copidosoma aretas. NCBI lineage: Eukaryota > Metazoa > Arthropoda > Insecta > Hymenoptera > Encyrtidae > Copidosoma > Copidosoma aretas. Next base: position 7,091 of record JAPYYV010006202.1, on the reverse strand, counting down.
AGATTCCACTTATTCCGCAATGAGCAGATAAACTTGCATGGAAGTGTATAAAATTTTTTTTTTTAAAGATGATTAATGTATTGTAAATGTACGATTTGAAGGACAACTTTTTTGTTTATAATCTTAAAATATTTTAATGTTTAACTCATCCCATTAATAATGTAGAATAGCTTAATATTCTTTTTTCTGTCAAATATTTTGTTTCATACTATTGTTTTATTTACAACTCAGCAGTTTCAGATAGTAACGTCTCTGATGTGGAGGATAATAATTTGCTGCTCCCCCCTGCATGAACAAAAGCGAGCCTAAATAATCTGATAATGAGTCTATTCCTCCGCAAATAAATATAGGTTAAATTTTACTCAATTATCCTCCACGGTGCGGCGTAACTATAGATCAGGTCAAAAACAATGTTCATTAATGTCTGCTTGAGCTATAAAAATATTTAAAAAAGAAGGGAATCATTGGTTTCATTGCGAATCATCTAACTTAATTTTGTCGTTCCTTTTTTCTTGATAATGTATTAATTTTTTTTTTTTTTGAATAATTTATATTGGGATCAGATCGATCCATCTGAATCTTACGGGCCTGAAGTCGTGGTAGCTCTGTCTAGTCGTGGAATCTTACGGCAAGTGAAGTCGTGGTAGCTCTGGAAAAAAATTCAAGTTCTTTACTGTATGATGGTCGTTGTAAGTATTAGTGTTAGGCCGTTTTTTCTCTCTCATTTTATTGCGAAAAAATTTTTAATCAATGGATTTGATCGTAATAGTTAATAAATAATACTTAATTACCATTTTTAATTTTGTATCATTTTGCAACATTGTACCTTTAGATTTTTATTACAAAATCAATTTTTTCTCAAAATTTACTACATAAAATAATTAAGGAATCAATCGAAATCCTAAACAAATTTTAGAAAGGCAAAAGCAGAAAAATAGAGTTTAATGTAACTGTTTGCTAATGTACTTACAGCCTTATTTTTATTATGCTATTGTATTTTCACATCAACTTAGCCTCCACGGATCGTAATTTCCCCGAACAGGAAGAAAATAGTTCTTCTTTCCCTCATCGCGTCACTGTAAATGAGCCGGAAGATTCGGACACCGATTCAATTCCTTTATTCATCAACGTTAATGAAAACGATTTTGTTGCATCCCCACATCAGAGTCATATTTTTTCCTACTTTATGCGATTGTATGATTCTTTGCTTGTAATCTGCATGTTTATCTTATTATTATATCAAAGTTAAACTATATAATGACCCGAAACTTAGTCATGTTTGTCTTTAAATTTATGTAAATGTGGGGCATTCCGCGCCAACTTGGAGCAAAAAAAAAAATGTTTTCTCTTCAAACTTGGGGAATAGATAGCACTTGATACGGAAACATGACTCTAATTTATTCAGATTTTTTCACCCACGCAATGACCTTGCATGACCTTCGGAAGTTTGAGATATTTTCTTTGACCCTTATGTTTCGCATATTCTTGCGAAAAAATAAAAAAATAAATAAAATAAAATAAGTGTGGCATTTTATAGATTTTTTACCGTAGAATACGATTAAAATATTTGAACAATATTTGGAGGTAGTTTTTACCCTTATTTTAAGGGTTGAAAAGTTTAAACTAAAATTTTCCAAAAACGCCGCTAAATTTTTTTTTAATTTTTTTTTTATTTGTTAGTTTTTTTCATGTATTTTCTAATGGTTGTCGTAGAAACATGGGCGGAGTGTTCGTATGAGCGCTAAAGGGCGCTAAAGGTAAAAGAAAACAGTATTTTCATATTATTAATAAGGGTAAAAACTACCCCTAAATATTGTTCAAATATTCTTATCATATTTTACGGTAAAAAATCTATGAAATACGACACTTACTTTATCTTATTTTTTTTCCATTTTTCGCAAGAATATGCGATATATAAGGATCAAAGAAAAATCTCAAACTTTCGAAGGTCATGCAAGGTCATTGCGTGAGTAATAAAATCTGAAAAAATTAGGGTAATGTTTCCTTATCAAGTGCTATCTATTCCCCAAGTTTAAATAGAAAAAATTTTTTTTGCTTAAAGTTGGCGTGGAATGCCCCATATACACATTACACATGCACTGAATCGGATAATGACGTCACCAACATTAACGGTGAGCCCGCAAACTTCAACGGATCGAGTGTAACAAGGGCTTTATCTGAAACGCGTGACCATTAACAAGATCATATGGAAGAGGAGAACGTACGTGACGAAAGACGAAAAATAAAAAACAAAAATAGAAACGAACGACGTAAAAGTTTGTAATATGTATATACTGTCACATCTTTTTTTTTGTACTATTCGAAAAGCCAATAATTCAATAAACTTAGAAAATGGTTAACAAATTTGTTTCAGCGCAAAAACGTGTATTATACTAATACTAGCCAAATAAGAATGAATATGGTGCAGCAGATGACGTATATCAAATTTTTTCCTAGTAAAGAAATGATAAAAGACAAAATGTAGATAAATTTTACGGTGTCTTGTTGTATTCATGTATTAGAATCATTTACCAACAAATTTACATATGACGTTCGGCTGAAAAACACGTATTTTAATGAAAGACAAAGTGGTACCGCAGGCCTCGGTAGCGTAACTGGCTAGCGCACTTCGTCTAGAGAACAAAGAGGACCTGGTTCGTTCCCAAGCCGAAGTATTTGCTCGTCGTATTTATAAAATTAACATACAACCTGTGAATTTTTCTTTGTATTAAGGATTTAAATTTTCAAATTCAAGTTTTAATATAGATGCCAAGTTATCCCGAGCTTCAGAAAAGGTAGCTGAATTACCACACGTCGTAGTAAAACATCAATTGCTTCATGTTATTTATTCCAATGATAAAGTTCTCAAAGCCATTTTTTGGTTAGATCGTTAGCATACATAACGGTGGGAAAAAATTCTGTCGACACCTAGTAGGATTTTTTTTGTGGTTGTCTTTAGGGTTGCCCTTTATTGATATACATCTTTTTTCCTAATCAATCAAATGGTCTGTCATAACCTGCAAATTAACAGTTGCTACTGCACAAATTATAACCTCTAATTCAGGGAAATAACGGATTCGGAAAAAGAGTAATTTTGGATTCCTGCGCCATTGCGTTAATGTATTGTTTATATTGTTGAATAAATGCATAAAAGAGAGTTATCTTTTTGGCTTACTATTCTATTTGCATATTGCATATTGATTGTGCTCCTAGAATAAATTTAGTTTCATAGTCTACTCACCAAGAGGTACGGAATAGTACGAGTTATGACTTATTATGTATTTGTCAAGTTTAATTTTTTTTCGTTGATGCATGTTATCGTAGTAGGCTTATGAGGCGCTACGAAACAGTACCAAAATTTGTATAGTTTGTCATATCGTTTATGTCATTCCTCCACTGCGCCCTTAGAGCCAACAGGTTTGTAGTATGATTTCAAGGTGCTACAATACAGTAACTGCAATTCATTTTTTTGTATCAGTAAAATTTTGCGTTTTTTCCGATAGTGCAACTTATTGTAATAAGTCTCTTTTAGCTCATGTGCTAGACGTGTGGAAGGGGTAGCTGGGTGGCTAAGTTATACAGTAAAGCAGAGACAATGCATATGATTTTCTGTTTTAAGAGAAAATAAAGCGTACGTTTCATATGAATGCGACATATATTATAGAGATGAGTTTATATAGTAACTTGGTAGGGAACAAGTTTGCGAATACGACATTTTTAGATGTTAAAACGACTTTTATCCGAAAAAGTGTAGGTTAGAGTTGACCGAATAACTGATACCCTCTCACCTCAACGTTTGCGGATAAACGTCGTTTTTACATATAAAAATGTCATATTCGCAAACTTGTTCCCTACCTACCAAGATACTATACTAATTCAATTCTATTATGTATGTTGCTTCCATATACAACGTACACTTTATTTTCTCTTAAAACAGAAAAACATGTTAATTTCCAATATTTACTGTATACTTGGCCACCTAGCATCCACTTTCACCTACCAAGCAGATGAGCTGAAAGAGCCATACAGGCTTCCAATCAGCTACGATGTACGGAAAGCCGAGTAATGTATGCATAATATTTTTCCGATCTAATCTGATGAGAACTGTTAGAAAAAATTTCGTAGTAGACTTACGAGGTGCTACGATATAGCAGGAGTTATTAGGTATCATGTAACGGTATAATTTTGTGTTCATTTCTTGGTTTCATTTTATCGTAAGATGCTTTCGGGGTGCTACAGAACTTGTCGAATTTATAAATATTATTTATTAATTAACTTATAACTTTTATTGTCTAATTATATTTATTGGGTTTGGCCTCGACGCACCCCAAAACAAAATAAGACTTACAGTTTTATTTATTATGTTACATTTATAATTGATTCGTGCTTTATAAAGGATATCGCGGTATGCACACCTTTTTACTAATGCAGTAGCTCTTTACTTGCAAGCATTACATCAATTAAACATGTTTATTGATAAATATAGCAAAATGTACTCTGTAGATCGATGACCATTGTTTCATCACCTAATAACAATCTAATGTTAATATATAATTTTATAAATTTATAATTTTATAATTTTTTAATAAATTTATAAGTTTCTTTAATGTAAATGTTAACAACATTGGTTTTCCTCTATGAAGTGCTGATCCTGTTGAAAAAGTGTACCTAAAGTCTAAATTAATATTTTACATAAATAAGATCGAGCAAAAATGATATTCTTGTAGTTTAGCAAATACAACAACATCTATCATCGTATTTCAAATGCAGTATCTGTGATGAAATACCATTTTTAATGAAATGAATTAGATTTAATGTATTGCCTAGAGACATTACGAAGCGTTTAAGTAAGGGTGTAAGAAATGCGGGACAAGCTTGTTTTTAGAACGCATTCATAGTGTATACTGTAAGTCCTGATTTTACAAATATTATATTTTATTTGTATATATTCAATTCTTTACACAAATGTTAAATCATATTGTGGTGTGATGCGATTCGTCTGGAGTATAAATTACATTGAAAAATAAAAAAAAAACTATTTTTCTTTGTTTAGTTGTTTGCAATAAATTAAGGCTTCGTAATTGTTGTTTTTTTTGTGCATGTATGCCGTCAAAAGTATTATGTTGAAACTTGTAAATAATCATGCTACCGTAAAATATTGAAACGTCATACTCGAAACAGAAATAAAAAGACCTGTCTTCGTACCTTTATACGCTAAAAATGAAATAAGAAGTGTTCGATATTATATAAGAAACCCCTTTCGTCTTCTATCTTTACAGTGCATGTCAAGAAATATTTTAATAAATTATGTTATTCTCTTGTAACTGGAAAACAGTGCGTTCCAATTGATATGATGAGAAAAAAAAGCACTTTTTACGTTGTTTTTCGATCTAAAGAATAACAATACTAGATTAAAAGAGATTAGAAAGTATCATCGCATGAGAAGTTCATTTGTTATGGCTTAACTCATGTGGTATGTATAATAGAATATTAAGATTAACGTATTAAGGAAGAAAATATATAGATATGGACGAAAGCAATCATCATTGATATACTATAAGTATTTCGTGGTGATTGAGTCTCATGTTTGCACTGTTATGAATAAATTCTCTCTTAAGAAAATTATAAATAAATAATTATCGGACAATTAAATAAGTAATATTACATACAGTTATATAATGAGACTGTTGATCAATAAATATTTGATTTAATATTAGAACATACATAAGTTACAGACTCTTTTTTTATGCTTTATGTAACGAATTTTTTGGCATGCATTGCGATATACATTACTTAGAAATAATAGTATTCACAATTATTTGTGTATTGTCATTGAACCAATGTCACGGTACAAGTATATTTTTACGTCACGGAATGCAACCCTATTCAGTGTTTCTTGATTAACAAATTTTTTAACTTTTGACAACAACCATGATCAGTACAAAAAAGCCATTACCTGAACTAAACGTATTGTCTGTGCTCAGGATATGCTATGTATTTGATTTTCACTTTATGTCAATAAGTTGGAGCGTAAAAGACTTTACGCGATGATGTTAAAATATTTCTAAAAGATACATTGCATATAAATATATAATTATTGATTTATTTTCCAAAAAGTATATCGAAATTGGAAAGGGTAGTGGATAAAAACCAAGAATAATTATATTTATGCGCAATGTGTTCTTACTATTGTCAGCATTGTTAAAAATCCACTTTTGTATAAGTACGTTTAAACAATTAATAATATACGTATGATTTCCTATTTTATTATTCATCATATCAAAATGCACCGTAGATTTGATTCATAGTAGAAAGCGTGGATAGTAGATGTATTATAAATGTGAGTAGTACATTGAAAAAAAGTGTTTAAAAACTGGGATTGTAAAATAAGAAAGCAAGTGGATTTTACGTTAAGATAGCATTGGCGTCTCGTACCCCTACTTAGCGAAGGGTTCCTAAAAGCTATATGCATTACGAGGATTATTTTTGTTCATTAGCATAATAATTGAATGTCTTTGTAACTTAATAAATTGTAAGATTTAAATGAATGAAACAGATTGTAAAATATTAAGAAAAAGAAGGACGAATAACTTGTAATTACCGTGTGTCCATCCGCAAAGGTCGATAAAGATCTTTCATTTAATTTCTTAGAAAACCCGTTTCCGTAACAATACGTGCTGAATTCGCTATCTTTGGTGGTATTTTTCTGGTAAATAACACGGTTAACCTCAATATTTTTTGTCGGAAAATAACGTTGCATGTTTAATTGCCATAATCGCTGAATTAGAGATACTTTGATCGCGTAGTTTTGAAATGTTTTAAATGTTTTAAATGTCGAAGCTTCAATATGTTCAAGAGGTACGTGTATTTTGTGTAATATTAAAAGGAGATCAGTTTATCAGATCTTATTTTTAATGTTTAGTTTTCTATACAGTACAACACACACACACACACACACACACACACACACCGACACACATACATACACACACTTATATATATATATATATATAATGTACTAAGTTGAAATTGAAAAGAACTCGTGGTAAATAAAACACTAAGGTTTCTCTGTAAAACAAAGATTGTATTTA